>DWHW01000047.1:0-11069 GCA_018248055.1 Zerynthia polyxena | reverse complement strand
ATATATATATTAGCGCGACATATATTGTACTAGATTGGAATGACAAATGCACTCACAGTCCAAGTGGCTACGTCACTCCAATTACTACAACCTAACTAACTCTCTATACCTTTCAAACCGGAAACCAGAGACAAAGAATCCAGCATCTTGTTAAGTATGTTTTATTAAGGAATAAAAGATGTTTTTATTACCAATAATAATAATTACAACTAAATAATAATAATTATATATTCATTTTCTGACGAGTTGTTCCGACTTTTAATATTTACTCTAATAAAATGCTAGGTAAAGTGGCGTCGATAGAATATTCGTATTAATATGCAAATGCGAAGGGCCGCCTGTTTGTTTAAAGCCTCTCTCAATCATCCTAAAACCTTTGCGAAGGATTTCTAATTCCGCTTATAACGTTGTGTAACAACTTTAGGTCATGTTTACTCCGAAAACTATTCTGTTTATTGTTAAATGTTTTAATCTGTTTCAATTAAGTAAGTAACCTTTCTTCGTATTCATTGTTTAAACATAGACCTGATTCATGATTATTTAAGTATTTGAGGTATATTTAACACTATGGTTAATTTAAATATTATTGATATCGGGTTTCTCTAAACTCTAGGTCAAGCTAAGATTTAACTAGATAACTTGCGTATCCCCTGTATGCTTATTTATACTATATAGATTATACTATGTACTATTTCACTTAACGCCAAATAGTACCACACTTGCACTTCTTTCTCTCAATTACTTTTTTCTGATTGGTCATTAATTAGCGTATCCAGTTTGTGGATTGATGTTGAGTTATATATATTATCTGCATTGAAACTCTACGAGGGATTTTCTAAATTCAAAAAATTCAAAAAATATATTTACATAAGAAATATAGAAAGTTAATGAAAATCTAGGGCAAACACAGTACCAGACACCTCGCAAGTTAGACGCAGCTGTCTGTTTTTGGTTCATTGTTTTTACAAGATGATTATAACGCCATCAGTCAGTAGCCATTACGCCTATTGAGGCGTTTCCCATAACCACCTTTTACGAAACCCGGGAAGAAAAGGGGTGGCAGATTTTATTACACGACCATAAGTGGTCATATACAGTTTGATGATGTAAAAGGTGGTTAAAAATAAATAGATACTTGCATCTCAATGTTAATTATTTTATAAGTCAATCGTAGACTGTCTTCTACTGTCTGATGGAGGATTATGGAACAATTTGAGCTCTGATCCTTAGCATTCACTACTCGAAATACAACAGCACATATAGCGCTAATCGACGCTAGTATTTTACGATCCATTTAATAACAAAATAAGTTTTCAAGGCAGAAGGAAGTAGAGAGGATTTGTGAGGCTTGGGTGTTTGATTAGCGTTGAACTTATAACATCAATAATAATTATAATTTCATTGTATGTATTTTATTCATTATATTTATTATTGTATCATATTTATTATTTGTTATTTTATGTAATTATACATATTTATATTATATTAAACCCAATCAGATGAGGATATATTTTAAATACCCCACAATACATTATTAAAATTTCTGTCACTTAGATAAGAGCATACACAGATACCGATTGAAAAGTTAATTACTTCTGGTGAAATTCTTTTTTAATTTAAACCCTGCGCCTGAAGGCTTCGACACCGAAACGAACTGCTACTGACTAACACAGTGTTATGAAAGCGAACCACTTAATTGAAAAATGTAATGCTCTGTTCCGGAGAACAGACAAAAATAAAAACAATCAACATAATTTAATTGCTTTTTTAAAAAATCAAGCTGTTATGTGCTTTCTTGAATAAAGATTCGTGTAACATTTTGGGAATTCAGTTAGCGCTACCAAAGTTTTATACGAGTTCTTTATCATTATCATTTCAGCGTGTCATAAGTCACTGCTGAAAATACGCCAAATTTTCATCTTGAGGGATTTTTGCCATAGTTGCCACGCTTGGCGTGCGGATTGGCAACCGCAGATTTTATGGAGTACTACAGAAAGATGTTGCTGCCCATCTCCTGATACTTATATTTCCCTCTGTCGACTTTTACGACACTCATGGGTCGAGATGGGATGGCTGATTGTCTTATATCGCAGCTATATGTTAGAAGCACAGATGTTAGACTTCTTTTGACACTTAGTCGCCTTCTACGACACCCATAGTCGGATAGGGTTGGCGCTATTCTTTAACTTGAAAATATGAGTTCTTATGGCTACTTAAAGTGACACCTTTAGCTATTGGCGTTAGAGCACGTCCTTACTCTCTTGCTATCACAACCTGTTGCAATACTGCTCAGGCATTTTGCGAATTCATGATGTTTGGATGATGTGTTATTAAAGAGTTTTAAGTTTTGGTTATCTGTGAGGTATCGGCGTAAGAGTATGGACCCGCTTTATTCCGCGATGTCGTAAGAGTATGGACCCGCTATATTCCGCGATGTCGTAAGAGGAAACCAAGGGAAAAGCCGTAAAAATATGAATGGCATCTGACATATGGCGGCATAATAATTTCAAAATACCTTATCAAAACCGTGGTAGTTGGGACGCACTTTAAAACACTTTTAAAATTAAAAGCAAGCCAGCTATAGCTTTATTTCATGAAAAGATAAATACAAGATGATGTGCCAACACAGACATGTAAGTGCCTGTGTTTGCCCATAGACTTGCGGAACTTTGACCCAAGGGTGGTGTCATAAGTCCTAAATGACACTTAGCAATATATTTCAATTATTTCAAAGTTATGACACCCACGAAAGCTAAGAGGACTGGGAATTTTCCTGCGATTCAGAAGCCTCGATTTCGATCTCCTATAAAAAGGGCTTGTGTTAAAGAGTTTTTCGAAGCTCATGTATAATTTATAACGTTAGCCTGAGCACACTTTTCAGGTTCCCCAACTCATGTTGTTCCAAATAAGCTGCCTAGTTCTCTGGTCAACCCAATATTGGGTTAATACGGTCATGAGCAGCAATTAACATTATAAATTATTTAGGAATTAGACAGGACTTACGTAAATTATACAAAAATCTCGTGAAAAACCTCACTGTTCGTAATTGTGATGCAACGAAGCGTAAAGTAGCCTGCTCATAAATTATGTACTCTAGCTAGTTCAAAAACAGAACGAAGTCATCCTGTTCGTATACTGGTGTAATGGTAGCTGGCGAACACTGTCGTCCGATCCGCATTTACATACTGTGAATAACTTTCTGGACTTAAACTTTTTCATTTCAGATACGGGTCGATGTCGATGCCAAGATGGAGTTCTATCAACGGTTAAATTAAAAATGCCCTTAGGAAGCCCTTTTGAATAAAACTCACATGTTATCTATTTATACGGCCCGATAGCTTAGTTGGTAGTGTATCTGCCTTCGAAGCTGTGGGTTGCGGGTTCGAATTCCGCTAGGGGCAGACATTTGTATCTGAATGAAATATGAATACGAATGTTTGTATCCGAGTCATGGATGTATAATGTGTACATGTATATCTATTTTATCACCATGCAGCTACCAAGACACAGGGAACCTATCGGTTCTACCCATTTCTATACAGGATGAATATCAAAGTGCTCGGCAAGCTGATTTGAAATCTTAGTACAAGTTCTCTAGCACCTTAGACGCTGCTGCCCTTCATCGGTCTGCTAATTGATGGTCTGGTATTTCACGATATGATTATCCCGCCGTCTATCTGTAGCCATTGCTATTCCCATGGCTTTTTCTTTAATAATCTCTTACGACCCATGGGAAGAAAGGGGTAGATGATTCTTACACCTATCGTACCCTTTACTACACGGGAAAAACGTCAAAGATTTGCTGAGAATGACCAATCGGTTAGGATTTAAATTTTATGAAACAGAACTTGTGAGATTTCGACTCCAATGACTGCAACATCTCCGGGGGTTTCTTCAACCTTTCACTAGTAAGCATATTTTTATTTTCAGCCACTGTATGAGAAATCCGTTGAGATTCCAAACTTAGCTACACGAAATCGAATTGATTGAATCGATTTAATCTATAATCGGTATAATTCCCTCGTGATTAAAGGCGCAAGTGTGATACGGGCTTTTATATTATATGTAGAAATAAAGAAATAAATGAGACTACAAAAGGAATTAATAGTCTACTTTAAAATTAATTATTTAACACTTCCCTTACAATGTAATTTAACCACATTCTCTTCATAAATGCATGAACTGTGTAACCACAATACTCACTATCAATTCCTCGTTCCACTCGGGACGATACATTGCTTCATTCATTATTTATGCGTTGCTTGTCGCGGACTGCTAACACGGTGCGAACGTGCCATGGTTGCTGTCCCAGGCGTATAAAACAATACAACATCGGTACAGTCTCACAAAATGGACCCTTAATTGTGACGTCAGTCAACCTGTCTCTGGTACATTGATGTTTTTTTAGCGTATGGCGTGTACGCATCGGCGTTATAACTTATAGTAATTATGAAAACGTCTATTTACTTTATAACGTTATAGATATACCTAAATCTCCTAAATGTGTAAATATTATAACGATCCGCAACGCGTGTAGCGTTATAAAGTAGCGTGGATCGTTATGCCCACTATAGCATCAGTCATTATCACCCACCTGCTACCATACACCTATATATGTTATCGTATTATAATTTGTCTCTTTCATTTTATCTCAAAAATTAATAACATTAATTTGTAATTAGCTTATTATGGTTTTAAAATGATTTTTTATTTACGCCTTATTAGGCCATGCTGTCTTAAGCCCGAAAAGTACAAATTAAAGTTTATTTTAGCATCTAAATACATACATATAACAACGGCTAGGAATAAAAGTTTTTTAATTGCCGTTCCATGGAACACTGATAGTTATGATTATGCTATAAATAGTTAAGACATATAGATAGTTGTGAAAAATATAGACAGTTATTAAATATAAACAGTTATGATAACGTTATCCGTTGTATTATAACGGTTACGTAGCGTTATTTAAAAAAAACACATAAGATGACGTGAGATACTGGCATGTATATAATATTAGCGGCCCGTCCCGGCTTTGCCTGGGTTGAACAATTACATATATAATTGTTCCTTAAAATTAGAAATTAAAAAAATACACATATAGCCTGTTCGCGTTAAGAAAATAGTGAGTCATCGGAGCAACTACAGGGCAAGGCTTTCAATTGCAATTTTTTTTCAAAAAATTGAAAAGTTGTCTTAAAATTACTTAAATCATTAATCCGTATCGCTACTCCGTATTCTCCAGTTACATGTATTATGAAAGAATTTTTTTTGCGATTTCCATGACGTCATCCAAATTCCACATGGTATTTTCTTCGCGTATCACGTGGTCGCAGCACTTCTTCTTAATATTAAAATCATTAATGTCGTAATAAACCAAATTTTAAACGTCACACAAAAGTGATTTAATAGCTTACCTAAACGTCCAGTTAATAGTATATTGCAGGACTTAAGTCTTTCCCGTATTGAGGATTTGCCAAATAACCACGCTCAGTAAGCAGATGAGCGATCGCAGTACCAGACATCTCGCACCTTCGTCGTAGGTTTTCTTAATTTGATCTGGTTTTTTTAGAGATAGTTGTTCGGCCGTCTGTCGTAACCATGACACTGTCGGCTTTTTCCATTAATCACCTCTTACGTCACCCCCGGAAAGAAAGCGAGTGGCTTATTCATACGTCACACGGCAGAAAAATTATATACAGGCAACCATGGCAGTCAGCAGCTTGTATCGAAAATGTTTGATTTCATGCGAGATGAGACGAGAATAATAATAAGATTTAAGACACCAGCTTTGCCTTTTAAAATCAATTTTACATACTCATTGCTGACTAATCATGACGAGCATAGTGGTAAGCGTAACTGACTGTTTGCTATGTACCATAGGTTCGAATTCTAGCCGAAGCCAACAAACATTTATGGTAAATAGAAATATCTGTTTTGGGGCCTGGGTTTTGTTACGTCGTATGTCTCGAACACTTCATCTGATCCTACTTCTCTATCGCATCAGTTATATCCTATCTAAGAAGGTAATTTATTACTTAATTTTATAAATCGTCACTATCATGGCATAAGTCCATTGCTGAACGTACGCCTCCCGCAAATTTTCCATCTTGAGGGGTTTTTGCCATAGTTGATATGCTTGGCGAGCAGTTTAGCAACTGCAGATTATATGATGTACTACAGAAAGATGTTGCTGCCCATTTCTTGATTCTTACATTTCCCTTTGTCGACACCCAAGGGTGTCCTTGGGATGAGATGAGATAGCAGATTCTCTTATACCGCGATCATACGAAAAGGCACACATGTTATTCTTTTCGAATAGTCGCCTTCTACGACACCCATAGTTGGTTAGGGTTGGCGTTATCCTTTAATTCCGACAACCACGTGGAAATATTATTATTTTTTATTAATTGTAAAGTATTGTATAACAAAATTAGTAACTAATCATCGTTTCACGGAAGTTACCACTTGAACTGTTACTACGTATTTAGAGATATGTTCTGTGCAATAAAACCATTCCGTCATCCTGCGTTTTACTAAGAGTAAAGACGAGTGAAGTTGTCACAAACTGAAAATAATCAATATGTACTAACCAAGTCGCACACTACTATAAAATAACGATAATTGTTATTTTAACCGCAGTCAGACTGTTAAATCGCTGGTTATTACGCAATAACCGTTACCGTCTTGTAAACGAGCTATTGCGTAGTTATGAAATTGGGTTATCATTTGTGCAATAAATATTTAGTTTCATGTGATGTCTAGAATATATAGCGAGTAAAATTGTTTGTTAATAAGTTCATACCATATATATATGTATCATATCATATATATATGATATGATACATATATATATGGTATGAACCCCGTATCATATCATATATATGTATATGATATGATACGGGGTTCACGATGGGCAGCCATTACGGTACGAGGTGTCTGTTACTGCGATCGCCAATCCGCTGCCAAGCGTGGTGTTTATAGTTCTATTCAAATTGAGTTGAAATTCGTGCGGGATGTGAAGATTGTGTAAACTAACTTGTACTTGTATTCAAATTGCGGAAATACGAGTAGTCGAATGAATTTCAGCGAAATTAAGCGGGACGCTAGCGTCTTTTTTTGAATGATTTTATTTGAGATAAAAGCAAAATGGCTACCAAAATATTTTATAAACTATTTAAAATTCCGTACAGTGTTTCCGGTTCCCCGTTTTGATGAGTAACAATTTTTACCTATTAACATTAATTAATGACTATGTTACTAAAAGTTATTTCAAATCTTGAGATTCTTTTTTGCTACTGCTAATAACACCAAAATTTTATGATCGAAAAAAAGTAAGTAAAAGTAAAGTCGAAAAAATTCATAGAAGAATCATGAATTGTAACACGCGGGAATTCGCGTCTCGAATACCGCGTGAAATTCACCTTACTTTGAAGATAGCTTAAGTGTTATCCTACCTATGGGAGAGGTTTATGTCGTGTAATGGACATTTTGTAGGCAACAAATTAAATTTAGCACCCAACTGATCAAACACTTCTTTGAACGAAAAACATCGCTCTGAAAATCCTTGAATATTATCATAAATAATATAATTTCAGCAGCCTTCCGTCAGATGGTACAGACGGCATAACCACACGCTCCATCAACGCTGAAATTATTAAAGCATTAATCTTTTTTACATTTAAAGTAGCTTTTACCAGGCTTTCTGTTTGTTATACACAGTGTAAATTTATTGTAACTTTATCGTTCTCAAGTTAAATATAATATTAAAAGAAAAGTGATATAAAAATTACACATCTTTTTTTAAATAATTGAGGCTATTTTATTTATGTAAGTAATAATATAGTATTTATCCCAGATGTCTTAAAACTCCGAGCCGAATGGTATGAAATGGTAGACCAAACGCATATCAAAAAACACTGATAAAAATAAAGTACTCTATGAATATTAGTATATTTCGAATTTCAAACTTTAGTATTCTGTGGCATAATTCATATTGTATTTAGTGCAAGTAATTTTTTTCACGTAGTGTTAAACGTTTATGTAACTGACAAATTTCAAGTTCTTCATGAAGGGTATGAAGTATTATATATTTTTAAAAATATCAAAAATTTCAAAAATATTACAAATATATTTTTATTCAAATTACATATATTTGTTACATAAAAGTGTTGAATAACAATTGGAGGAAAAAAAAACTATTTTCGTCGAAACTTTTAACACTTACTCATGTTTGCCCACGCTTTGAATTTAATATTAATTCATAGTTTAGGAGAAAATTAGCTGCTAATTCTTGCTAAATACGATGATATATGAAAAAAATTTAAAAAAAGTTTAAGAAAAAAACTATTAATTTCGGTTTCCTAATTTACTATTTATATCAACAATTTAATGGAGTTACAGATTTTTTATATGATACGGACCCAAATGTTCCACAGCGTGGCGGGCTGATTAATAACCGCCCGTTAAACGCAGACAATCCTTTCCAAAATGCCGAACCAATCCATAGGTAAGTGAAATGAAGTTGAACATTAACAGTATGTGTGATAGCATTATTTTTAAATAACTTTGCTCTCTTTAGCGATGCGTCTTTCAGTAACTAAAGGAGGATGTATAATCTAATTAATATGTAAATAATTATTGTAGCTGTACACTGGTACATGCGTTTGTAGATAAAACTCTTTCTTAAATTTGCACATACGAGTATCCGAATCTAATCATTTACTTCAGTCACTTACACATGCTTGTATTTCTCCATTCCGTGTGTTTTTTACAAATTAATGGATAGAAGTCAAATTAATTATCGGTTAAGAAATACTATGTAAACTTTAAGTAAAACATCTGCTTGAAATCCATAAATTTTTCAAGAGACGAACACAACTCATTTACGCAAAGAAGTTGATAAATGTTTGGCGTAAATATGGTTTAAAAGGAAACCTGCGGTAAGGAGTACTTAAACTGGAACAAATTATAATGACATAAATAAACAAATGAGATCTCTAATACCCAATTCCTGGGTGATTAGAATTCTAGATATTACAGAACTTTCAACCTCCAATTCAACATATCTTAATGTTACAGGTGTTACAGTTTTATTATCCAAGCCAACAAATGGTACAACGAACTCGAGTCTCCTGATATTTCGGCAGATTTTTTACCATCCGGCTATCATGGCTAATATTATCTTCAGATAAATTATGTAAATAGATGAATGAATCGAATAATATAATCAACATTTTATTGTATCTTGCGCCATCTTCTTCAATTGATATTGAAGTGCTGCATTTGTGAAGTAATAATACTTCTGGCTCAACCGATTTGGCTAATTGTTTAACAATTTTGTTCGTAAGTGTCAGGGCAATGTTCGTATGAAAGAAAATTTTTAGAAAATCCACCGGAAAGGTCGGAAATTTGGATGGTATTTGTATATGAAAATCTCGGTTAAAAAATGAAGTTTAGTTTGACTGCAGAGCCATTTTTATATCCATATGCGTAACGCATTGGATATTGATATTTTGTGAAAAAGAATTGAGTTAATAAAAGTGTAGCTTAAAAGTGTTGTGTAGCGCAGAATCCGCCTGACGTTTTTTGGCGTTTATCTGTCCTATTCTTGGCGTTATATATATAATTATAAAGACTTTATAAGCGCATTGCTTGTTTTTGAACGCCACGTGAATGCTATTTCGTTTTGAAGCTGTTCTTTTTTCTGAAAGGGAACCTTTATTGGCTAGACTTCCCTTATACCTACGAACATTTTCTGATGGCACCGGGTAAAGAAATTTACAAACAATGCTTTTGTTACTTTTTAATGTCAAACCTATGTTTTTTATCTATTTAGATGATAGGCTGTAACGAGGATGTGATTCAAGGGACAGAAGGAGATAATGCGGTACGGTTTCGCCTCACAATAAGACTTCATAACGCGATTTACATCTGAATAGAAAGGTCGCTAAGTTCAATCGCTTCTTAATTGGAGCTTAGCAAATCAACCTTTAGGTATTGGTAATAGATGGTACTTAATTTACGTAACATAATTTTACATCCTAATAACATACATTAATAACAAATTAATTTCCGTAAGTATAGTACGATGTGTATCATAAGTTCGGACATGGCGACGAGCTCAGCATGAGTCACGTTGTCCCTTATAAGGTTTGGTGGAAAGCGGTTTGAATTTACTAAAGTGTCTTGACCTCCGCCTCAGTATTGTGATGCTATAATTTATTATACCTATATTAGTGCTTATAGCGCAGGAAATTATTTATCCTATTATAAGATAAGTATCTGATGTTAATTTGTTGTGTTAAAAGCTAGTATTCAACCAACTATGTACAACCTATTTTAGTTAAACTGTAGTACTTAAATAAAATAAAAGAATATCTCACGTTGTTATTCACTATTTATACTGGAAAAGGAAATAATAATATTTATCACGAAAATCACGTAAGTCGTCTTATCATAAATTACTAACTAAATTGCGATAATATTATTCTATATTGTATATTATATTAAAAGTAGCAGAAGAGTAGTTGGGGGGTCTGCCCCCGAATCAGGTGAACCGTGATCCTATGTACATTAGCATATTAATGTTCACCGTAAGATGTCAACAAATTCACCAGCTGACATGTTGTCCCAAAATAGATTAAGGTGAAAAATGGGTTGAAAGGACTAAGATAAATACAGATCTCTGACTCCACTATTGAATATTCGGTCGTATGAAGTTCACGGAAAGAATCCAGTTCACGGTATATAATTTTTATTGTTTTTCTGACATTAAATTTCTTTAAGATGTTTTCCTGTACCGCTAAGCGTGGTAAATTCAGCACATAAATGACAATTAACAATTTTAGTGGTGCTTGCACCGAGATGCAAACACAGTTCAGTCGCATACTAAGACATTGAAACACTACGATCCCTCAGAAACTCTAGGCTCGATGCCCTGTTTATATTATTTTACCTGTAGAAAATTTATATATATTGTAACGCAAGTATGTATGTCTTCTAAGCAAGAATTTCCTTGAAATATTAAAATAAAGTAATATACATAATTGCGTGACTGCTGCGTATGAATC
>DWHW01000046.1:0-11079 GCA_018248055.1 Zerynthia polyxena | reverse complement strand
GATTATGAAACTAGCCAGTAAATCATGTACTGTTTGTTTAAGACTATTTATTTTACATTTGCATATGCAATTCTTTACTGTTAGTAGGAGATTCTTGTTCAAGAGACTTAGGCTTCTGTTTATATTAAATATTAATTGAACTAATTATTGAATATTGAATAAAAGTACTGATTGACAGACTTAAATAAATACATAAAGTTAAAAATAACATAGTAACATGTCACAGTATCTTATGACTTACTCCAAAGAACTTCTTAGAAATATGACTATCAGTGCCAGCGGCGTAAAAAGAGCGATGGCATTGGCACGCCGCACTCGTCATCTCCGAATTCCTCAGCTGATAATATTACCAAATACTTTAATCGCCTGTTAACCCATTTGGCTTGCATCGTTAGAATATACGTAAATTATTGAGTATGATATTTAAATTTTACGGGTAATTTAAAAACAAATAGATAAATTTTCGAGAACATACGAGTGAGTTCCAAAATTTTAAGGAATAAAGGGAAAGTGTGGGTTTTGAGTAATAAAATTAAAATGAGGAGATTCAGTACAAATATATTTAGAGATGCGTTATAAGGAAGTTTTTACGTGGTAGAGCCAAGCGGCGACTTTTGCTACTGCAGGAATGGGCCGTAACAACGTAATGCCACGGCTTCGCAAAATACGGGCGTGTGATAAAAGCATCTTGTGCTCCTGCGTTTTGTCATGTGAGGTAAGTTATAATCTTCTTTCCTCTCTCCTTTACCTCCCTCTCACCAAATTATTCCCTTTAGATTTACTACTCAACTTTAATTCCACTAGTGTTGCAGGTGTATATGGACATATATACCATTTAAGCTAGCTCAAAGTGTAATCAATCCAAATGAAAACTTTAACTTAAAAGAAATACGCCATTGAATGAGGTATTACTATTGAGCAGTATAGCAAGGATATTTTAATATTAGTTCGTATATTGTATTTATTTTATTTGATGTGGTATATGGTTGAATAAACCAGTACTGACTCTTTACCAAGCCGCTTGACAAGCGTAATGATGATAGGCTGGAGAAGAAAATACGATGATGTTAAAAAATAAGAAAACAAATCACATCACACAATCATCAAAAAACCAAACTGAATATATACCATCCATATTGTAATGGTTAGACATATTTTTAAAACAAAATTTCCTTTCATACGAAAAATTACAATATTTAACTCCCTTTTCAATCAGATCTGGATAGTATATCAAAACAATACAAACTTACAAAATTTCAATAAAACAATAAAAAACTTATCTAATTTAACTACTAATTAGTGCATTGAACTCTCGTCAAAAATGGCACATTAATCTTTAAGCTCATAAATCATTTCAAAGCACAGTACACAGAAGGTGCATTAGTTGGTTAATAACAAATATTAATAAAGCTAACTGATACTTCTATTTTGATCGCTCAACACACATCTATAAATTACCAGTATTTATCTTCTTGTGTACGTATAGTTTGTGGATTTGAATTTAGAATACCAGGTATAAGATATGATCACAATGTTATACATATGTAGACTATTGGCTGAGATTATCATCTCAAAACCTTAACTACTGTAACCCAGATGGCGCAGAACCTGTCTATAACATAAAAATTAAAAACCAGATTTTGTTCTTTAAAAGCATCTTTAATAGGACATTTTTTGTTTAATTATTTTGTGCTAAAAATAAATACATTTTAAAGGAAACAGAAAGTTTTATTTTTACAATCATATATTTGTAAACATTCATTACACGTTAAAAATTCTAAAGTGGATAAATAACATTATATAGAATTTAACTTTTATATATTTCACATTACTAAACATAGTACACAATTGGATTGTATGATAGCACCAGGTTTATTCTTAAGGCACCACAAAGTTATAAAGGCATTCTGAGGTACAAAAGGTATTTAGGTAAACATGTAGAAAAGGCACTGAATCTTATTCTGGCAACTATTTTTATAATCTATGACATTCTAAAACAGAAGTTTAATATTTGAACATTGTTTTTATATTTTTCGACTATAATGTCAAAATCTTTTAAAAAGGGCGCGGTTGTAATATTTAAAATTCCTAACAACGATATAAAAATGGTCAAATTTCTTTGAAATTCACTCAAAACTAATTAACAAAAGTCATATCAACATGTACCCATATACTATATATTATAGAAGTTGAAATAAAAACAAAACTTCATCTTAAGCATAGTAAAATACATTTAAAAAGTAAAATATAAAATGGCGGAGGAAATGCGACATTTCATTCTACGATTGATAAAAAAGATGTTCATTAAAAAAATAAATACATAAAAGAGTTCTAGTGTTTGACTAGAACGAATTATTTAAAAATATCGATATTAATCATTTGTGATGATCATTATTTACGTAGATTTCGAAACTATTTCATACTCGTGAACAAAATGTTGCAGGCGCCGCTGGTGTCATAATACGGCGGCAAAAATGTCGCCATGCTTCCGATCGAAATAAGTACTTTACCTACATACTAAACTAAACTAGTGTTAAAAATCACGTCAAATGCGCTGTTAAATACTATTAACTATTTTTATTAATAAGAAATACTCTTACAGTAAACGGTCAATAATCATGCTTCTATCTAAAACTTGTTAATCGAAAAAAATCTATTTGTATAATAAGTCAACTTAGCTAAAGTAATCATAGCATTGAACTCTACAATTGTCATTATAAGCGCGGTGTTGTCATGTAGAATTTTCTACTTTTTCAGTAACTTTTCTTCTTCTGGGTTGCTACGTTCTTCTTTGTCGTGCATCTTGAAGGTAGAGTTAGTGTGAGGGCTGGCAGATGATGGTAAAAACTGTTGGGGATAAATAAATTATTAATTGAAATGATATAACTGAAATTTCGGTTCGATAGTATTCGATAGTATTATAAATGGTACACAATGATTATGCAAAACAAAATTCATTAACAGCCTGTAAACGGCATATTTGTCTCATTCGACATTATTGGCAACTAGCAAATGCAGTTCTAAACTAAATGCCGTACTCCTTAGACGTAACTTAACTTTTTAATATATTTTAGGTCAACTAATTTTGTTTTACAGCCATATACAAAGAAAGAAAGAAAATAAATAGCTTTTCTTTTAATATCTCGCCGACCAAGAGTGATTTTGTCTCTTACCAGACTTTATCAATACCCAAAGTACAACATTGTACGATTCTTTATCTATGTCTACTTATTTAAATATTGGTAATTGAGTCACATCACTAGTCCGTTTAATTTAGGTTTGGATTTGGTGCAGTCAAAAGGAATTTCTGCCATCATTAGATCAACAGACCTTTGTATATTAAAACACTCCACGAGTAAATTAAATAAGGATTAAGAGAAAAATAAAATGACAAAATGGTTAATCCCTCCGTTACACCCACATCCATTTTTAGATTATAACATGGAATTAAACTACGTTTCTTACGGGTTTTAAATCTAAGACCTTACAATGTTTATTCCACTACATCAAACATTCCGTAGCCTTCATCTTATCTTACATTTACAGTCAGTAAGTCCAATGCAGGACATAGGCAACTGCTTTTAGGATTTGCCATAATCGCTACACTTAGCAAACGAATTGGCGATCACATATCAGACACGTCGCCCCTTAGACGCACTTCATCGGTCTACTTAATTTTGGTCTGGTTTTTTCCGTGTGGCTGTCGGAATTAAAGAATACCGCCAACCCCATCTGACTACGGGTGCCGCAGAAGGCGACTAATCGTCAAAGAAGTCTAACATCTGTACTTCTACCGTATGGTGGCGGTATAAGAGAATCTGCCATCCCATCTCGTCCCGTGGGTATCTTAAAAGATGGACAGCAGCATCTTTATATGTAGTATAACATAAAATCTGCGGTTGCCAACCCGCTCGCCAAGCGTGGCAACTATGGCAAAACCCCTCAAGATGAAAATCTTTGGGGGAGGCGTATGTTCAGCAGTGGACTTATGACACGCTGAAATTATGATGATTTTTCGAAATTGTTTTGTCCATTTGTCAGAAGGTGATTGCTCGTTCGGTCCCTTAGTGGTCTCTGACGATACCCCACAGCCATTCTTAAGCACTTTTATTAAATATAATAGTCAAAACTTAACTCCAAAGATTATATAAACTCCCAATACCAACCGAATATTTTAATAGAAACCTAATATTTGTCTGTAGGAACTTCCAATGTCTTTAAGCAGCGTGTAAAAAGAAATATATTTAAGACAATTATATATAGATTAAAATAAACACCGTAGTTTTATTCTGTGCAAGATATTTAAAGTGCGGTGAGTTTTAGCTAAAACACAAAGAGAGGCATTCACTCGAGTACTTTTTCTCATTTATGGCCTCCTGGTACTTTTCGTTCACGTGGCGTAGATTACAGTTCCTAAAGAAAGATGTTGCTATGTTCGAAATGAGCCAGGAGAGATCACAAAAATCAAAATTGTATTCTTCGCCACATGAAAATAACTTTCACTTGGTAACCTAGCATCGTTTCGTAATGATGTTCCATTGACAGGGTAGAAACAGTCGAAAGAAACTCCGCAAATATATTGTTTTTTATAATTTTTCATTATCATATATTATTATCTTCTCGAGGTCGAAGCCATATATGGCAACAGAATTAACTATCTATCAGTGTCAAATAATATTAAAACACTTTTCTTCCATACTTGTTCAATCATATCGACAATAGACCGATAGTCAACTTTTACTGAAGATTTGTTAGACAATGGCGTTAAAACGGAAAGCGGCGGTTTCCGGCCTTCAATTAAATTTTCTGATAACTGTCACATTCACACGCTCTCGCGGCCTAATACACTATCAATATTATACATACGAACTCGTCATTTACAGAAATAACATAAATTAAATTTAAGACACAACCACCACTTTTCGAGTACGCGTCAAAAGTCTTCATACACAATACAATGGATTATGTAGTTTATTTATAAGTTCCAATATTTTAAACAGATTTTACAAGTCTTCTTATTGAAAAATGCTATGATTTAAGGCGTTTATTTTGATATCTTAAAATAATAAATAAAAGGATAAATCTATTATTTTTTTTTACAAAAGTTCAATTATTTTTAATCGATTATTTCGCTTCACAAAATAATCGATTATTTGTGTGTATTGTTACATCCTTATCCTTCATCATCTAGACTATAAATATTTCAATCGTTGCCCGATGCTGACATCTGCACAGAATATACATCATTCCCTGATACCTGCGCATGATATATTTATTATAGTGCCGTATTAGCGTAGAAATATAGGCACTTGCTTGTATTCTATATAGATATTATATGAGATCGGAAAATCAATATAACAATTATATTTACAAAACTTAGGAACTAGTACTGAAAACTATCATACAGCCCTACTTCTTGTGGCATGGTACCAAGAACGCTGGCAGCATTTCCGCGCTGGATTTTTACGACCAGGCGCGGATACGATAAAGTAATAAAAAAAAAGATCGGAGAAAGAGTAAGTTACATATTTAGTTTATTTTTTCAGGCGTGGTATGTATGAACGGGCCGGCTCGACCGGTTAAACACCGCCGCCTCGCAGAATACCCAAGTGAAGTAGAGGCACTTTGTGCTTTGCGTTTCGTCCGGTGAGTGAGGTACCAGAGGCCCACTTCCTCTCCTCTTCCCCTCCCATACCCTTCCCCTATTCCTTCCTTTAAGGTCGGCAACGCACCTGCAATTCCTCTGGTGTTGCGGATGTACATGGGCAACGGTAATCACTTACCATCGTTTGCCACCTTATCCCATAAAAAAAGACAATTAGCGAATAGTTACCTGTCTTGGCGGCTTTTCCCTTTCAGGTATGTTTTCCATCCTGTCACCTTCCTGGAGCAACTGAAATATAAAAGAATAATTAAAATCTAAAATACTCACTCAAATGGAGCAACTTTACTGACTATGCTCCATACATTTATGAGCATGTCAAAAATTAAAAGAGCAACCCGGCTCACCTTGTCCACTTCAGGCTCGATCTGTTCATTGGTTCCCCCTTTGTTCAAGGCTCCCTTCTCCATCAGTGTCGCGCGTTTAGCTGCCAAGTACAGGGACCTGGGGAAGAATATTATAAATTATGTATGCCTAAAATCTGTATACAGAGTGGATGCAACGTAAGATTTTGAACCTTATAATTATTATGATTGGTATTAAAATAATCAACAGGTGATGATATAAGTGGAAAATCTGCCCCCGAACCAGGAGGCGTGAGTTCAGTCGGCGTATTTATAGCGGGTCGAATGGGCTTAACCATTTAACCGCCACGATTCAGTAGCCCTAGCTTTTTCTCCAGCACCGCATGTCTGTAGGTAATGTTCACAATGTTGTGAATGTATGGTATCGATACTTAAATAAAAACAGTCAAATGAAATAACAGTCTGAAATACAATTATAATTTAGCATCTAGTCATCTACTAGTGGTAAAATAGCGTAAAATTAAATAAACCAACTCACGTAAAATTATGAGCGTGGAGCATCTTTCTCATAACCCGTGATATTACGTCGATAGAGGTTAAAAAGTTAAAAAGACTAGACCTCTGACCACCCTAGTATTGGGCATACGGACGTGAGAGCTTATTTTATATATATATAAAAAAATAATACGTTCAATGACATTTCTTAACTTTAACTTTTTACACAAAAATACGTTTAGGACGACTGCCATGATAGAAGGCATGTGACTATGTCCCCACGGCGGAACGGAGAGTGTATATACGTTTAGGGTACGAGGTTGTTTGTTTGTTTGAGTGTGTGTGCAAAATAATGTTGCCTTTTATCTCCAAAACGGTTTGACCGATTTAGATAAGGTTTTCTGTAGTGGGTGTGTGACTCATTAGCGATGGTTCGTAGGTATGTGTTGTGGTGTTGACCCGCCAGGGGGCGTTGCGATAAAGATTTTTTTCGCTCATTAAATAACGCATTTTTAGCAACGCTGGAACGGATAACTTATATGCGTTTAGGGTGTGAGGTTGTTTGTTTGTTCGATTAAAAAGTTAACAACAGTTGTGGGTTTTCTTTTTTAAATTTTGTATTTTGCGTTTTATAGTTATTTTAATTTAATTTCAATTAAATAGTTCAGTGAGAATATAAATTTTGATTTTTTGTTATTTTGACTCATGATTTATGTGTTTTTGTTAACTAAACCAACGAGAGCCCGGTTTACGGCCCGCCCACGGACAAGTCGCCGACCCGCCGTTAAAGGATTCCTGCAGTAACGCCGCTCTTGCTGGGATCGATATACTTTTATACATGTTGAATGATACTTTCATTTCATTTGGATTGTTTAAATGTTTAAGGTTTTTTTGTATTGTTTGTATTTTTTTAATATTTACATATAACACTGGTCATTAATACTAATCAAATGCAATAATTCCATGTGGCTGTCGGAATTGAAGAATATCGCCAACCCTATCAGACTATGGGTGTCGTAGAAGGCGATTAATAGTCAAAAAGTCTAACATCTGTGCTTCTACCTTATGGTGGCGGTGTATGGTGCCCTACCGAGTGGTATAAGAGAATCTGCCATCCCAACTCGTCCCGTGGGTGTCGTAAAGGTCGACAGAGGGAAATATAATCAGTATCAGGAGATGGCCAGCAGCATATTTTTGTATTAAACCATTTTTTTATTTTGACAACCGCAGATGCAGTTGCTAACCCGCTCGCGAAGCGTGGCAACTATGGCAAAAACCCCTGAAGATGAAAATCTTTGGGGAAGCCATGTTCAGCAGTGGACTTACGACACGCTGACGTGATGATGATGATGATGAAATGCACCAAATGTTGATTGAAATGTTCATTCACAAGCGGTATGGTATCAGCGCAAGATCAGCCAGCCCCTTACATACCATGAGCGTCGTAAAATGCGACTAAGGAAAAAAATTTAAAATCTTTTTAAAGCCTTTAAATCTCATGGCGAAATCATCATTTCGAAAAACACCAGAAAAAATAAACAGAGCGCTGATGGGTGCGCCTGAGGTGCAAGGCGTCTGATACTACGATCGCCAATCCATTGGCGATTAAGGCAAATCTTACCTATGGGAGACGCCTAAACCCAATGAACTATATACAGGCTGTTAAACTAAGTAAAAATATAAGCATTAGTACTAATATTTTTCTTATTAAATATCAATAATTTTGCATGCATCCTATATAATCATATAGATATATAAAAATCTCGTGTCATGACATATGTTCAAGATAAACTCCGAAACTACTAAACGGATCTTGATAACATTTCGTAACTATTTCAAATTTGGTCCAACTTAAAAGATAATTTTCGTTATTATCTCGATTATTGGCCTCAATATTTGTTATTGCAATTCAATGCTTATTATACAAAAATAGTGTGTATTTATTTGTAAGTTCTATGAATCGTGAATAGTTTTTATCCAGATTATTCATCTCAATATTTGTTATTGCAAATTCAACATTTATTATACAAAAATAGTGTGTATTTATTTGTAAGTTCTATAAATCGTTAATAGTTTTTATCCAGATTATTCATCTCAATATTTGTTATTGCAAATTCAATGTTTATTATACGAAAATAGTGTGTATTTATTTGTAAGTTCTATGAATCCCTAATAGATATTGATGAAATTTTGTTACAATGCGCAATTGTTCAATCCGGGCAAAGCCGGGAACGGCCCGGCCCGCTAGTAATATATATATGTATTTATAAAGTTTACCGTTTGATAGTCAGGTAGTACAGCTCGGCGATGGCACGCACCGAGTAGTCTGGCACGAAGGTGTGCCGCAGCATGGAGTCCATGTTCAGGTTCTGCAGGGAACCCAGCGTCGACGGTGCGGGGGACTCCGCTGAAAGGAGACCAAATTTTTGAGATCAGATGCTTTAAAATTTTTCAGCCCGTATGAAAGTACGTTAAAGATTTCAGCCCGTATGTTTGCATGTATGTTTGAATGTATGGATGTAAGTATGTATGTTCATCTGTTCCCAAATAACTTCTAACTACTTATCATAACTTGACATATTAGGTATCGTTAGAAGCGTCTTGATGTTCCGCTGGTTATAGGCTATGTGACGTCACACTAAATATGGCGCCCTTTAAAGGACATAAAGCTATGGATAAAAATCAAATTTGGAAATTGCCGTTTTGGGTATCAAATGAAAAGCCTTAATTAGCACATTTCTAATTAAACAACAATATAATTTATATATTTATTACGTAATAATAGTAGTAAGCTAGGCCTTAGGGTAAGGAAGCATACGGCCATTTTATTATCTGATCATCACTAAATCTATATGTAAAATAAAATGTATGTAAGTTGTCCACTTAAAAGATGATAAATATTGAAAAGTTTGTACTCTAATATAAACAGTGAAGAAAATAATATTTTCCTGTTACATACTTTTTAAGTAGTCAGGATTTAGTTTTTAAAACTTATTTTTTATTTAAAGTCTATTGAAAATGGATCAGAATAATTAAAATTTGCATGCATATAAATTCAGAATATACAGAACTAAAACTGTGGTTAATATCTGTTTATATTAAACTTAGTTCTAACAAAAATTGCTTGAATTTGAAAATTTGATTTTGTCTACAGCCGAAGTTGTCCCCAAGGGTCCACTCACCGAGTCCAACATTCTGTGTAAGTGCCTGCACACCAAAGTATGTGAAGGGTCCGGCTTCGAAGACGAGGTTCTCGCGACCCACCGTCACCTCCACACGCCCCTCCAGAATCAACACGAAGTAGTCCACCTGGGAAGAACGAGAAAAATTATATACATGTTTCTATATTTTGTCAATTTATACATAGTGGTGGTAAGTGGCTACTGCTGTTGGATGGATAGGGCGATTCAAGCGGTTAAATACACAGCCTCACAGAAGACCCAAGCGGTTAAATACACAGCCTCTTCTTGCGGTGGGTGAGGTAACCTACTCCCCTTCCTCACCCTTCCCCTTCACAAATGATTCCTCCTCTGATGTTGCAAATGTACGTAATTACTGACCATTGTCACACGGACCACAATCGCCTCAGGCCCCCCGTGAGCACGGGTGCTGTAAAGCACCCGAAAACCGTCTAAAAACAAAATAAAACGCTATAAATTTGTAAATAATAGTCCTATTTCAAAATTATATTCGCATAAATACAAAAAATCATTAAATGCAGTTACACTTTAATATGCCGTTTTGCAAGAAAAATCCTAAAGTGACCCCATACGAAGAAGTGACGAACCTGCACAGTGTTGCGGGAAATCGATGTAGGCAGGTGTCTCTCAGCAGGGAGGGAGAGGTTCAGCAGTGGACTTATGAGGGGCTGTAATAAAGGAATGATGATGATAAATAAATAGTACCTCATAAACAAATAAGTAGTCTCATAATATCTCAATAAAATAGAAACAGCTGTTCCATAAAATTCTACAATAAAAACTTTTTAGGATCTAAATCGTAATGCTTGAAGATCTAGAAATCTGAAGTCCATACAAAATACAAATGTTAGTTTTTAGTGGAAATCGAACCCGCGGCCCGTAGTGTTGATAATCGCTTAGCCACTGCGCCAACCGAGCAGTCAGTATCGTAAATAGCTCTAAGCCTTTCGATTTCCATTTTGCAAAATTCCATTTCCAAATTCCATAATTTTTGATTTATATTTCATAACTTATGTTAACTTTACTTTACTTCAACAGCCTATAAATAGTCTACTGCAGGACATAAGCCTCTTCCATAAGGAGGTTTTGACAAAAATGCCACGCGCGGCAAGGACTGGCGATCGCAGTTCCAGACCTCTCGCACCTAAGACGTTGCTGACCGTTTATGATGTGTTTATTTTTGTGTGATATTTTTTGAGATCGTTCTGCCGCCATCTATCAGTAGCCCTCAGATTTGAAAGGTCGCCCTTAGTCTCCTCTCACCCGCGGAAGGAAAAGGAGTGGCGGATACTTACGCCGCTACTATACGGTAAATATTAATTAGTACCTAGGTGGATTGCAAAGTACTCGGCCTAACACAGATCCATTCAATTCTAAAAATCAAATCTACCCACATTATTTAGTTCAGTTCAGACTA
>DWHW01000045.1:0-11115 GCA_018248055.1 Zerynthia polyxena | reverse complement strand
TGGTTGTTTTCAAATTGGTTTCCAACAATTTTTTTATGGTATTTATATTGTACTAAATGTAATATGTATTTTGTATTTAAAAATATATAATATATTTATTTGTTATATGTATAATTGTTTGTTTTTGTTTATATGTATATGTGTGTGTGTGAGTGTGTGCGTGTTAGACTATTATATTCATAATTTTACAATGTTCATAAAAATTGTATTTTTCTTTGCACCTCCGAAACTGTTCTCTCCGTTTACTCGCCTTGCCACAAGGCGTTAAGTCCGCCTTTGTTCCTTTAGTGCAATAAAGTTTAAATAAAAAAATAAATTATCGCGCCTTCGTACCGACCATATAAATGCCGAAGAACGCGCTAATTTAGAAAGACTGTGTACTAAATACGCCGACATGTTTTATATAGAATGTGAACAACTTACCTTCACTAATAAAATAAGACATAATATTCGGACAACTGACGAGATACCCATGCACACTAAAAGCTATCGGTATCCCTATATCTGTAGAGACGAAGTTAAACAGCAAATAAATAAAATGCTACAACAGGCTATTATTCGCCTGTCTGAATCCGCATGGAGCTCTCCCATTTGGATAGTTCCAAAATAAGTCGATGCTCCCGGTAAAACAAAATGGCGACTCATAGTCGACTTCAGAAAACTTTACGAAAAAATAATTGATTACAAATATCCGATCCCCAAATATCGGACGTACAAGATAAATTAGGTAACTCAATATTTTACGACCTTAGATTTATCAGGTCGAGATGAACCCTAGTGATATCTCAAAAACAACATTCAATGTAGAGCATGGCTCTTCGAATTCTTGCGCATGCCAACGGGCTTAAAAAATACGCCGACTACGTTCCAGCGCGTAACGGATAACGTACTCCGCGATCTCCAGAATACTGTTTGTCTAGTATACTTAGACGATATTATTGTGTTAAGCATCTCCCTACAGGAACATATGGTAAATCTTGAAAAGGTATTTCAGAAATTACGCGACTCAAACTAAAAGGTAAAAATTTGTAAGACCCAATTTCTTAAATCAGAAACCGCCTACTTAGGACAAATCATTAGTCGAGATGGCATTAAGCCGAAACCTAATAAAATTTCCGCCATAGACATATACACAACCCAACCCAAAATCCCAAAATAAATTAAACAGTTTTTGAATTCGCACAATTGCACAAAATTAACTACCATAAAATATTAGCTCACTGTCCTAATGACAACGGTAAAGTAGAACGGTTTCACTCGACTTTACTCGAACATCTGAGAGTGCTGAAACTACAAAGGAAAGACGAACACGTTGTAAACTTAATGCCTTATGCCATATTAGCATACAATAATTCACTTCATAGCTTTACCAAGTGTAGACCTTACGATATTATAAACCATTTAAACTCCTTGACACCCAATCGATATAGACTTAACAAAACACTTAGTACATTATTTATTAAAACTTAGTAGATTATATTATTTATTTATTAAAAGATTATGTTTTGCATACAAACGCATTGAGGTAAAATGAAAATTGTATATGATTTAATTAACGAGAACTTCTTGCCTGTGAAATTCTTATTAATAATCACTTTCAGACTCTCTGTCATACCACCATCCCCTTTTACACAATAATTTTATTGGTAGTACTCACGATTATAATATCTATACTTTATTACTACAAGATTAAAAAGCAAAAACCAGGCCAAAATCGCATCCAACATAACTACGAAGCTCCTGAAAGACAAGAAGCAGAGAAGAAATTACTAGAAACTTTTTCTCTCAATGTTCTTAAATAGTTGCTGATCTATTAGGAGTTACATCATAACCTAATACCTATATCGCCTACACAGCAGTGACCTCGATACAGTTGACAGCAGCGCGCACGCATCGCATGGAGCTCTGGCTACGACTAGCGGAGTAGAAAAGGAACGCGCAATGGCTTATGTTGTACGTGAGACGAGCGCAGGAAAAGAATAAAAACAAAAACTAGGAAATTTAGGAGATGAATGGATAAAAGTTCAAAGGAAAAGCCTTTAAGAAATAGATTTACTAGTAAGACGGGTCGTGCAAGTTGTGATGTAAAATTTAGAGCAGCACCTATTGATAAAGTTACACTATACATATCAAACGTTTGTAAATCAATCACTGAAAGTGACATTGTGGAGTACATATTGAACAAAAAAAAATGAATCAGTAGTATTAGAGAAAATAAACTGTAAGAGGAAAAGAGATTATAACTCGTTTAAGATCTTTGTATCAAGGAATAAGTTACCTTTATTTATAAATAGTGCAATCTGGCTGGAATGTATTTGTTTTAGACCTTTCGTATTATTTAATAATATATGTAGGCAGACAGAGCTCTGATTCAGGTAATAACCTCTCTCGGATAAAGTAATTTAGTTACATAAATAAGTTAATTGAGCATTTGAAAATGGATAAATGAATCTGTTAAATGGTGAGTTTTAATCGTAAGTATTTTAAGTATGTTGTAGCCATGCAGGAGACATGGCTTCTGCTGTATGGCCTATATAGGTATCTTAAAGTGTAGGCCATACGGAGGGGTGTCTCTCCTGTAGCGTAGGGGCATATTTAAGTCAGTGGCGGTGACTGGCTGCGACAATAACAGAATTATGTGCAATTACAACCGTTCTAAGGAATGGACAAGCAATTATAATTTTTAGTCTTTATATGCCGACGAATGCATATGAAAACATTGTAGATTTTACGAAATGTTTAGCGAAATCAAGACGATAATTGATAATAATGATGTGGAATCTGTTTACATGTTGAGAGATTTTAACTCTCACCCGAATCAGCCTTTTTGGAACGAGCACTATAGTTTTTGCTCAGACTAGTCGTGGTTTTGCGCGGATAGGCAAATTTTAGGTATAAATTCAGACACATTTATGTATAGGAATGACATTAATGGCAGACTGCGCTGGCATACATACAGTGATCTACATTGTATAGTAACGCAATCTGCCTGCGGACTGTTATTGATGTGCGCATAGGTCATGATACGAGTATCTATTGGTCGGACCACCTACCGCTCATTATAAAGTGTGATCTAAATGTAATCGTCCCTAAAACATGTAAATGAAAGAATTAATAATAAAATTCTGTGGGGTTATAGAACAGATAAACAGATCAATAGGTATGATAATGAGTGAAATTACCGTTCAGTGATATTTGGTTTCCTGAGCTTTTCATATCGTGTGGTGGAAAAATTTTCATCGATCCGAGGCACAGACAGGGGCTGGACAATATGTACAAAGATATAGCTAGAATTATTTCTCACGCCGCGAAAGTAACATATGGGGATTATAATTGTTGCAAAAAAAAAAAATCATGTAGCAGGGGGAACAAGCACTTGCGGGATGCTCACTGTAAGGCTAGGTCGAAATATCAAACATGGTTGCTATATAATAAACCAAGGTTTGGAAAAGTTTAGGTTGTGATGTGCGAGAGTCAAAAAACTTTAAAAATCAGTTAAGGCTTTGTCAAAACCACCAAGACAAAATAAAAATGGACATGATCGCTTCTTATAAGTCATCTAAGAATTTTTCAAAATTTTGGAAAGCAATCAACAAACTAAACGTTCGACCGGGCTTGCCGTTGAGTATTGGTGATTGTACCACACAAGACGAAATTGCAAATTTGTTTAAGGATCATTTTAGGGTGTATTCGCCCCTGGGGCTGTCGAATAGGGTAATCAATCCTGAGATTTAGAGTGGCAAGGTGCTCCTTACTTTCTCTTCTATGCAAGTTTTTTAGTTGATAAATAAAATGACCAGAGAAAAATCGTCAGGACATGACGGCCTCAGCATCGAACATCTGAAATACAATGCGTTCATTAGCCCAGGGTGTTGTCTATATTTAACTCGCTCTGCATTAGCCGCTCATATGGGATATATGAGTGGCTATGGACATGATGCGAACTATAGTGGTAAAAATTGTCAAGAACAAGGCAGGGGATATTGCCGACTGGTTAAATTATAGACCAATTTCGCTTGCTACCATAATTTTTAATGTGTTGGATGGTCTACTTGATCAGGAGCTTAGCGTTGCACTAAATTTCCATGACGCTCAGTTTGGTTTTCAACCGCGACTATCTACGGAAACCGCGATATCAAGCCTAAAGGAGACTGTCCAATACTAAACGAGCAGGTAAAAAACCCGTGTACATTTGCTTACTTAGTCTTTCTAAAGTTTTTGATTTAGTGTCCTACGATTTACTATGTGAAAAGATGATTTTTGGTTTGCAAATCAATCAAACAAAGTCAAGTGGGGTAAGGGACTCTGAATCGGACAGGCTGGAGTACCGGGTGGGGCAAGGGGGTTTAACCTTGCCAAAGCTTTTCAACCTGTACGTAAACGAGGTGATCGTGGAACTCAGCAAAATGCCATTCGGTTGCTGAATAGATGGCATCCGCGTTATTAACTTGAGTTATGCCGACGACATGGTTTTGCTGGGTTCCACGACTGGTTCAATCAGGAAGTTGCCTAAAATGTGTTGCCTAAAAGGAGCTTAACATGGTCTAATTTATAACGTGGCCAAAGTGGATACCTATTCCTTAAAGGTCCCCGTAATCAAGTACAATACGTACCCTGTATCACTCTTAACAGGACCTTACTTGAAAAGAGTGTCAGAATTCAAATATCTGGGTTATAAATATGTTACTTAAATATGTTACTTAAGGATCGGTTGGAAAAAGAGCGAGAGCAAAGAGCCTTGGATATAAAGTGTATTATGTTGGTCCGCAGGTTTGCTCGATGTAGTTAAGAAAGTAAAATTACGCTTTTTAAAGCCTGCTGTTAAACCTTCTACACGAGAGGCATGTGGGTTAACAACAGAAAGCTATGGATACCCTAAAAGTTCAATATAATAACGGGTTCGGGAAGCTGTTGCGCTTGCTGCGATATTGTTCAGCATCAGGCATGTTTGGCTTCAGGATTTTATGCTATCATAAGAAAAAAGACATCCCTACTGGCAAGACTACGGACAAGTTCTAACGCCGTTTGTGCACTGGGAATTTAACCCATCCTTAATTTTACTGCCCGAAATAAAACCAGCCTATTGGTTAGACGCACTACGGTGTATAAGTGTGTATCGGTGTTTTAGCTGCCCATTGGTTATAATCGGGCATAACAGTATCTCAAAAATGTTAGCAGGAAAAGTACCGACTCTGCAGCATATTGTCAGGGTATTTATTCGGTTACATATTTGTGTACAGTTTGTAAATTTTACGTGTTATTAAGGCATCATTTAATAATATATTTATAATTTTATGATTTAATCATTTAGTAATTCAATCATTCAAAATAAAAATGTATTAAAGAACTAACATATTTTTAAGCCTCAAAGTAATATTACTGACAAATGGGCCCGTGTTGCCCCAATAAAGAAATTATTCATTATAATTATTTACAAACCGATAAAATTATACAACAATCGCAACTTGACTGTCGCTAACCACAATATTGAACTTTGACGGTCTCTATGAAGTATGTCATATCAGAAATCATTTTCCTTTTTAAGATCGGGGACATATTTTTTTTATGGGAGAGGGGGCAAACGACCATGCTCCCTTGGTGGAAAGTGACTACCGCCGCCCATGAACAACTGCAACACCGGGGGCATCACATGTGTATATATACATATATACGAGTATACCTTAATCCACTAGCAACCCTTTTAACTTTAACATTGACAAAGTATTTCATTGTGTAATGCATATTGATTTTGTAATTGTAGTCACCGCTATAGTTAACCGTAAAAATAAATTTAACCGACGTTTTAGTATAATTCACCCTTAGCGTTTTTTCAAGCATTGTCGTTTTAGACGTACGTAAAAAATGTACAAAAACCATAACAACACTCTACTTTTGACGAATTTTTAACATCCTACATAATTATTAATATTTGACTAACGTTACATACTTTTAGCGATCGTCTGAAACAACCGGCCCTAAAACGACTTCTGAACTTCTGTTTACAAACAGAAAGTTACGTAGTTAAGATACGCTAAGTAGCGCCACTAAGTAGCACATAGCGTCAAAAGCATATTAAAACTTCCATTACCATAAAACTTGTTCGGCCATTCCTGTAATAAAGAAAACGTTCTTCTTGATGGTTCTTTCACTCGTATTGTGTAATTGAGTTTGTCTGGTAGAGTATCTCCTGTAAAATTCTGAGAAAAGAAAAAGAAATAAATGAAACAATAAAAAAATAGTATTAGCATTCTTTTTTGATCTATATAACAATTAACAAAAAGAATTAGTTCTATAATAAAACTAAGAATTGGTTAGAGCATGAACGTCGCAAGTGGAATTGTCAATCTTCCTTTCGGATTAGTCTCCAGATAATATGTAAGTGGTAAAGGAAAACTACCTCGAACTAAAACCGGTTTCTTTCAAGACTAGTCAGATACTAAACCCTGTATCTGCTGTGTAGTATCGGAGACTTCAACCTCTTTCCTTCCCATGGTTGTAATTGGTGACTAAGAGAAAAGCTTTCAAAATCGACAGACGGTGAGGCAACCGAAAAATACCAGAACAAACTTAAGCATATATTTGGCGGGCAGCAACGTCGAAGGTGCGAGACGGCGTGAGAGTGTTACGATTATGGCAAATTCTCCTTATAGGAGAGTTCTATGTCTTACAGTGGAATTTTTAGACTGTTACGGGAAAAAAAATAAAGTTTTCCTAGGCTAGTGAATCCACCCCCTAGTCTATCTCTATTTATCCACTTGCACTAATTGTATTGTATTTTAATCCAATTTGCATTAAACTTTCCGCAATACCATAATTTTAATTGGGCGTGGCATTGAAACGAAAAAAGTAAATATAATGAAAGAATAAGCGTCAAAAATATGTACATTATTTCATGTTTTACCTCAAATACGATGACAATGTTAACGTTTCTCATCGCGTTGAAGGTATCTCCAAAGTGACTATCATTCGGCATGAAATAACTCCTCTCGTATTCCTCTGTTGGTTTAAACATATGTACAGATTTTTATTTTTTTCGGTTAAGGTATAAGGATAAATGTGTCATCTTTGACTTCAGATCCGAACTTTACCTGAACGTGATATATCCTGCCAAGTAACAAAAGAATTTCTGTCAAGCGAAACGGTGGAAAATCCACTCAAATGACAATCCCGACCCACAATTTTTTTTACATTTACAAATAAATTAAATGCATGTGAAATATTATTATGTATAGAGAACTCTTTAACAATTAAAAGTAGCTTTATTGTACTTGAGGATTAGAAATCACTAAAAAAAAAGGAATTATAATATATTTTATTTATTTTTAACTTTAAACTCTAAATATTGTAAAACTTATTTACTATAAAAATATTTGTCACAAAAAATATATTTAGAGATTGAATATATATTTTATAATCAATTCTAAATCCAAATTATTTGTTTATTAGTATACGTCATGAGCTTGATATGCATGTTGAATTATACAGTCAAGGGCGTAACGTGTAATGAATGAAACATAGTACACGTCACGGTTTCACCTACGAAGTTTATTATATGTCAGTCTATGCAATTCATAATTCAGTTAATAGGGAAGTCTTAGTAAACGTATCGACTATATGTCGGCAACAATACAAAATATTTTCGATACCAATTTAAAGAATTTACTATATATGTTTTTAATAGTTGACAAGTCTTTCGTTAGTGGCTTCGCCCACGTGAATTTCGTTTTTAATACTTGCGAAATTCATAGTCCAGAAATTTCATACAACCTTCAACCTGACCTTAATTTTATTAACATGTTGGAGTCAAGCGGCGGCTTTTGATGCTGCATGAATGGGCCGGCTCGCCAGTTAAATACCACGGCTTCGCAGAATACCGGTGTGAAGTAAAGACATATTGTGCTTCTGAGTTTCGTCCTGTGGGTGAGGTACCGGAGACCCACATTCCCTCCTCTTCCCCTCACACTTCCCTTCCCTATCAAAATCATTCCTTCCTTTAAGGTCGGCAACACACCTGCAATTTCTTTGATGTTGCGGTTGTACATGGGCGTCGGTAATCACTCATCATCAGGTGAAAAACCCCGTTAGGGGATAAATTCCCAAAAATCCCTTCTTTGTGTACATTTATGTTATTTAAAGAAAATTCCCCCACAACAAGATTTTTTCTCAATTGTAAAGGTGATATATTGATAAAAAATGCACATGGTTAACCACCAACACCCAGATTCGGATCAACCATGCCATCCAAACCTGCGTTGTCGTGACTCTGTCCCGAGTTCAGATCAGAGCCGAAGACAATATTTAAATTGTGATTGTCATCTACTTACCTTCTATCCTAACATTTAGGTAACACATTTGATATGGTTAAAATGTATATGATAAATTATATTAATCTGTATATTTTTTTTAATAAATCAAGAAATTTCTTGATTAATTTCTATAGTTTGATATTAAATATTTAAGGCAATATGTCTTAGTCATACCCAACTCTATTTTGTTACTATTGTAACTAATTAATCAACAAGGGTCAATGGCGAAAAGTTGTCCAAACTAGAATTAACTGAAATATATTTATAGCTTTCAACTAAATTTATTTAATTGATAGTCAACGAATTAAAAATGAAATAAATCTAAAACTCTTTACTATTATTGTGGCGTTTTTTTTATTCGAATTATTATTTCCTTTAATACTTGTAATTACAATAAATACCTGTTAATAACATGTTAAAAAAATTGTAACTTCATGTAAAACTTAAACAATAAAGGCACTTAAAGACCAAGAGTAATTAAATAGAAATAGTTTCTTAATGGGACACATTCATAAGATGGCCAATTTCCTATCTTCCCCACCAGCTAGGACATTAGTGAATACTTCTAAAGAGCTTGGCTAAATTGTCCCCTTACGTGCCTCTAAATGCCAGTAAGTAATTATTATCTCTCCCCACGTCTCTATTTGCATGAGCAATTATTTTAGACGCCTTTTGTGAAAGCCTTACTGTCTTCAGCGATTGTACAGTTAAATACTTTTACCATTAAAACTTTGAAAATTATTTTTCGTCGGACAGTTTAGAATTAATATTTTTTTTTTATCAATATCAATAGGAGACCCATTAATAATTGTAACTGATTTTCAAATAAAGGAGCAGATATATATACGTATATAGTTATTGTATTATATTACGTAAGAAATGGAAAAAAAAATATTTCAAGAAAAGAGGAAAGTGGTAATAAAATCTATCACATATCCCAAGTTAATAATGTATTATTTGGCATATATTCTGAAATGCATAAACTTTTTGTCTTAAGCATTTTTTAGAATTACTTTACTCCAAATTTCCTTGCGTCATTTGTTTCATAAGTGACTATTATATTTAGCACGAAGTAATGGCTTTAATAAAAAAAATACGTGCGTGCTATGCCATATAACCGGGTCGTGCTCTGTCGTGCTCTGTTTATTAACAACAATAAAAAAAAGTGACTTCGAAGTTAGGCTTAAAAATATACAGGCGTCTCCCATTGTTCTCAAATATTTATTATTATTTAATAATTTAATGTACTGAAAAGCTTTATTACGATTTTATAATATGAAATATAATAATATATGTTAAAGATTAAGTAAGATACGATTTAAAACTAAAGACAAAGAAAACAGATGGCCTTAAAAAAGACAAGATAGTTTATTTTCGATTAATCCTATGAGATAAAACGTTAGGTCAGGCGGACGAAGAAGCGCACAATCGTTATACAAGTAATAATATAAGATTGTCCACTTTTACGTTTCATATTTATAAAGAAAAATATCTCTCAACGTTTAAGCGAAAAAGCACAAGGTATTCTTTGTTGTAAGACTGTCTTGCTGAATTTGTTTCGAAAATTCAAACTTTCTCAAAATGACAATAGGTGTTATTTTGTATGTGCTAAATGAGGCATTAAAAGAAATTTTTTAAATGATTACTTGTTAAGACGGTATGTAAAAATTGGACTGCTTACAACACTTACGTGTAATTGTCAGACGAAGAATATCTTGATTTTAAATCAGTTGTAGAAGAATGCATTGCACGATTAAATGAATTAAAATCCATAATATTTAAGTCATTTAATATTGCAGAAGTTGATAGTGTAGATGTATCTTTGGTTTCAGTATCTGTGCTAATATTTTTGATTTGAACTTCAGTTTCGGCATCATCTAAATAGTAACTATGATTAACATATTTTTTTTCTTCATTACTAAGCTCTTTTACTGGATTTTCTTCACTAGTCTCTGATAAAATTTCCGAAGATCCTTTTTGAGAATGTTTCTTAGCGTGCTTGTTGCCCATGTTTGCATTTTCCCCGTAAATTGAATTATAAAATGATTTATTTGTAATAGACAATTTAGTAACCGAGTTAGATGGCTGCGCCATTACAGCTCCTTTTCCATGTTTGTGTTTTGATACTTTACAATGTTCACTCAGTGATTTTTTCCTCCTTTCTCGCCTTTCTCTTATTTCTAAAAGTCTTCTCCTTTTTCTTTCTTCTATGATGTATGTTTTATTTTCATATGGCGATTTTATCCTAACCCTTGTAGGTGATTTCTTCTTTATGGGAGGATAATCTTCATATTCCTCCAGCAAAGCTGTTTGAGTATTTAGCTTTTGAATTGAACAAAACAGATCTTCTGTTAAAGGAAGATTACTAGAGATTGGTGAATGTTGTTCAAGAAATCCATTTTTTATTATTTCACTGCAACAGTTCGACTTTTCATCAGTAAGTTGCGAAGATATATCACTAATAATAAAATTATCATTGTACGCTTCTTCCTTAAATCCATTGTTGGTATGCGATTCAGTTGGAAAACTCAGATTATTTTCCAAACAGCACAAACTTTCTTCGGTATCGCCATCCTTCAACTCCGTAATTATTACTTTGTTTTGCGAATTTTCAAAGTTTTCAGTCGAAAATCGTGAGCCCTTGTATTCTAAAGCTAACCATGGCCCTGGAAAATTTTTAGTTTTGATGAATATAATACTTACATATAATAAATGTTGAAATGAAATGAAATTAAATTAAATTCTTTATTCTTCGACGTAAGAAACATAATTACGATTGTCAAAAGTCAAATGTTTATAAACTAACGAT
>DWHW01000044.1:0-11118 GCA_018248055.1 Zerynthia polyxena | reverse complement strand
GGATGACAACCGAGCTAACAGCCCAGAGCAAATAAGGCTACTGCAACACATAGGCTACGTTGCACTTAACGCCCGCAACGATTGAAATACTCTCTGTATCGTTCCACCTAAGACCCGTGGTCATTGGTGGATCAGAGTAGGCTTCCACCAAAAAATAGCTTGCGGGCGTTAAGTGGAACATACCCATAGAAACCCACAAACGACTATAGTCGAAGGCGAAACAATTATCATGATAAGTCTCGCAATCTGTAAATAGTCTAGCTCTATACCTTTAAACCTGAACACAAGGGTGACTGCACTGGTGAATGGCGATAGAGATACGGTAACCCATACGACTCCCAAACCGTACAGCATAAGATTAATTTTCATGGTTTTCCTATAGCCCTTACTTGTGATACCCACAGGACAAAACTGATAGATTTTTATGACAGCATGCAATGGCACCAGCTCAACACTAACGCTGAGTGACTCGGCGAGTCATTCGGCCTACAATTGATGAAGCACACCCCCACACTCTCGCGCTCATGTCGACTAGTGTCCGCTCGTCGAGAATGTTGGAGACGCGGCCTAAATACAATGTTTCGAATATATTTTGATTACCAACTGATCTTGAGTAACCATTTAACATTGTATGATACTAATACAATATCGATATAGTATACATTATTCCATATTTTAATTAGTGTGGTTATGGTTATATATATATATGGATCTGTAATCGATTTAAGTAAGAGTTTCGAATAATTATACGCTTTAATCAACGCCATACAAACTTCAGTACAGAACGCATTTAAGTGTGCATTTATTTATCGACAATTTGTAACGGTAAACAAAAATCGAAAAGAGACGATTTTGTAACCGACTCGCCCAGTCGAGTCAGTCGTGAATTGCTCTATTGGAAATAATAAGACCAAGGGCTTGTTTCTCGTTTAACGACTTAAATAGCTTCGTTGCGAACCTGCGGTTATAAAATAAAGCATTTTAATAACAGGTTTCGTAACTTATTAAAGAATCTTCAAGTTAATAGCATTTTACGGTGTCGACATGTTACGACATTGTGCTTTTACGATATAAATGCTTTAATTGTATTTCGTATATTTATTTAATACTCAAATTTCGAATAATTGTAATTAAACATCTAACTGTTGCAATATTTAAAAGACAAGGAAAAATTAAGCTTTTAAATCCTCAAGCTCTAAAAGGTCAATTGATTGTTCTTATCAGAAACACATCTTATGGTTAAACCTATCAATTTTTATATAAGCCCTCACGTCAGACACAAAAAGAGGTTTTCAGAAATTCAGGATTTTCTTCTGGCTCGACTCGACGTAGCAATATTTGTAACCCATTTTTCACCTAACCGGAAGAGAGACCTTTCACTGAATACCCAAAGCTATGTTTTCATTAGAAAACTTCAAGATAGCGTCGTTGGTTACATAAAACCGATGTTATAACTATACTGCACTGATATGTATAGTCTGTGGCATAATCTGTCACGCGATTAACAATACCCGGGAGCGATCATCAGGAATTGGACGTAATCCAAGTAATCGTGACGCGTTCTGTTGCTCTCAAACTTTCCCACCTCCCGCCTCATCTTAGTTGTTATTTTTGTTCTCTAATTACGTATTCGTTAATTTTCTTTTATGGTGTTATTACTGAAATCAAGATAATGTTATTCTTTGAGCAAAGTATGGGAGGTTGGTTTTGAAATTACATGAAATCAAGAATAATATACATAGAAATGTTATAACGTTCAAGCCTTTGTTTTGTTTCTTATTTTAGTTATAATACACCTCAAGTAATATAATTTAATCAAAATATCATCCACACCATCTGGATACTTGGCAGTCCACTACTATACGGTTTACTAGGTGTTTCCTTCCCCGCACAACCTCTTTATGAAATCGCCTACCATCTGCAATTTTTCCGGACCGATACGATTTAGGAACCTTCAAGAAAAGAGCTTATCTCTTTTTAAAAGGACGGAAACGCACCTGCGATGCCCCTGGTGTTGCATTTGTTCATGGGCGGCGGTAGTCATTTTCCACATTTTCATGAGAACCGCATGCTCATTTGCCCCCTCTACCATAAAAAAAAGTTAGTAGACCGTTAAATAGTAAGTAGTATTCGAACAACAAATTATGATTATTCTTATTAAAATTACAATTTATAATTGTTTTTTTGTGCGGGGTAGCACCAAACGGTAGCTTTTGCTGTTAAATGACTGGGCAGGCCGACCGGTTAAATACCACAGCCTTGCAGAATACCGCCGTGAAGTAGAGGTATATGTAGTTAGGGTAGTATATGTAGTAGTATATAGGGTAGTAGTATGAGTTAGGTACCGGAGGCCCACTTCCCTTCCTCATCCCATCCCCTTTCCCTCCCCTACCGAAATTATTCCCTTCTTGAAGGTCCAAGGTGAAGGAAAGGTTTTGCAGGTGTCCGTGGGCATGGGTAACGACTTGGCGTCAGGTGAACCGTTTGCCACCTTTTCCTATAAAAATAAATAAATATTAATAGCTATTTATTGTTCTGCCATGTCGCGTTTCTACTCGCAAGTTACTTGTAGTAATAAATTAATACATATGCCCTGTTCGTTTATAATTGTTTCTGTTCAAACACGAAGCGCTGAAACGATAATTGGAAGGTCTCAGGTGGTGTCTGGCGCTTTCTGTTTAGATAAAAGCTAGAGAGTAAAATTGAGTTAACCGAAAAGCTTTTGAAGAAAGTTACGCCGATCTACAGTGGACTCTTGTGAAGATGGTATGTCTAAAAAATTCTCGTGTTGCTCCCCTCCCCCCTTTCCCCATCTCGTTACTCAACCCCCACGCCGTGCCCGCTGCGGCCCTCGTAAACTTGACGTAATATTATGGCTCTGTTTAACTCTATCATAGGGATGTGAATAAAAACATCGATAATATTATTAAATACAAATGTAGTATAATTTTAGAAAATAAGTTCTTTAATTCTATTAGCTTATGGAAGTCTACTGTTGGATATACGCCATTCCATCAAAAAACTCTCCTCATTGATACTATTGTCACAAAATAATTATTGCCTTATAACTCATAACGTATTTTACTGAACCGTATACGTTTTATTAGGTGTATTTAGATCAAATTTATATCAGAGCTTAATTTTAACTCCTCAAGAAATTGAATATTAGTGCGCTAAGCACTCGGTAGCTTCGAAGCCAGCAAGCGAGATTCTTTTAAAGCCTGACTAGCGCTTGTACATTTTTTTATATGAAATTGTGGCAAACAAGCAAACGGCTCACCTGATGGTAAGTGACTGCCGTTTCCCATGTACACACGCAACACAAGAGGAATTGCAGGTGCGTTGCCGACCTTAAAGGAAGGAAAAATTTGGGTAGGGATGGGAAATGAGAGGGGAAGAGGGAGGGAAGTGGTCCTCCGGTACCTCACTCACCGCACGAAACGCAGAAGCACAATATGTACTGTACTTCACGCAGGTATTCTGCGAGGACGTGGTATTTAGGTCGAGCTGGCCCATTCATGCAGCAGCAAAAGCTGACGTTTGGCTCTACCACGCAAACCAAGATCTAACCAAGCCGTTTAACATCTATACTTGCGAAAGTATTCACTTTCCGTACTAAGTACGTATAGCAAAAACCATTTTTAATCTACAATTAATCTCAATAAAGTTAATAAAGGCCTACAACTACATTAGCGGGTTAGGAAAGCGCAGTAATGTACATTCCCGCTCACAGGCTACGTCACACGCGTTTTCTACATTACTGCTCGTAACTGCTGTACTCATATTCATATTGTAATATAAAATGACATTTATCGTTAATCAGTTTCCTAACACCAAAAGCTAGCTTACTGAACTTTAAGATAGTTAATTGAAACAAGCGTTACTTTGCGGAAATCCATTATTTAAAAGGTCTTAGAATATATTACTTCGCACCACTTCCGCGACAAAATAAAAAATAAAGTTTTTCGCGGAAGTGGTGTCTAGAAATATTTTCAAACATCTTTTACTGAACTTTGCAAACTTCGTAATAGTGCTCGGGTTTGATAATTCTCTGAGTATTTTTTTTAAACCAATTACTTTTCATCAGGATCATCATTTAAAATCCATTTAAATTAGACAAAGCCTTATCTTTTATACAATTTAATCTCCAGAAGAACCGGCAAGGAGCTCTGGATCTTTTTTTAAGTATCACGTTACAATTTCATTCAAATATGCAAATTAAAATAAGATCAATAAAATGTCAAATATCAATTCTAATATTAGTAGCTTACAACTTAGAAGTGCAGATTTATCATTTCATCATTGCAGCGTATCATAAGTCCACTGCTGAACATACGTTTTTCATCTTGAGGGGTTTTTGCCATAGTTGCCACGTTTGGCGAGCGGGTTGACAACTGCAGTTTTAATGATGTACTACAAGAAAGTGCTTTTGCCCATCTCCTGTTACTTATATTTCCCTCTGTCGAATTTTACGACACCCACGGGACGAGATGTGATGGCAGATTCTCTTATACCGCCACCATACGGTACAAGCACAGATATTAGACTTTTTAACCATTAGTCGCCTTCTTCAACTCCCATAGTAGAATGGGCTTGGCGCTATTCTTTTATAATGACAGCCACACGGAATATCATCCATATATTTCTTTATAATCTATTTCTAATCTAATCTAACGGCCTGTAAATAGTACACTGCAGAACATAGGCCTCTTCCATAAGGTGGATATGCCATAATCACCAAGCTTGGTAAGAGGATTGACGATCGCAGTACCAGACACCTCGCACCTTAGACGCTGCTGCCCGTTATCAATCTACTTAATTTTGATCGCATATTTTCGAGATTATCCCGCCACCTGTCGGTAGTTAATGCGATTTTCAAGGTTTTTTCCTTAATCGCCTCTCACGACACCCACGGGAAGAAAGGGCATTTTAAATTCTTACGCTGATTCCGCACAGCATATATTATAGTTACCCTAATCTTATTATTATATATTATGGTTTAATCAAAAAATTAAACCTGTTGATAGTAAGACAGCATATTTTCCATTGGGCATTAGCTGTTACTGCCGCGCTCGGCAAGCGAATTATCGGCAGCTTAGACGCTGCTGTCTACCATCGGTCTGATCATTTTGGTCTATTTTTTCGAGATCATTACCTATTACCATTACCATTATCTATTGGTAGCCAGGAGATTCTGAGTCTTTCACCTTAGTCGCCTCTTACGACATCCGCCGGAAGATAAACACATACATACCGAAATTGTCTTCTGAATCATTGTATCCAAACTCGAATTGAAGTAGTTCTGTTCAGCAGGAGTACATTAACCACTAAGTGGGCGTCAACCTTGACGCCACCATTAAAGTGTTTTTCGCAATCCATTCGGCAGTTATAATTATAACTCATGTTTTATGCATATGCGATAGACAGACGTACAGCACTACATGTAATTAACAATTAACGTTGAATTGTTGTGTTACGTAAACAAAATATCATTTCGACTGTTACGAAAACACAGCAATCATATGTTTGTGAATGTAGTGTAGGTACACATACAAGTACATTTACAGCTACAATAATTGATCCCATTTTATTGGAAAAGTTAAAGGAGATCGAATGGAACCAAGTATCCACTCAAGCTAATGATTTCTTGTATTTACGCGAATACCATACATTTGAAATAAAACTTTTATTTCCGAATTTTCTCGCGTATTATTTTAATTTTTAGATCCCTACGTTTTGGGTGCTTTGCTCTTCTTTGGCTTATAACAGAAAGGTTTGAGTAATGTTATTTAAAATTCATTTACTTCTTATTTTATTGAATATTGATTGGCAAGCTGATTTTTATTCATAAATTCGATTGACTAAGATGCATAATGAGAATAATGTAAAATTAACTAAATTTAGCAGTTTAGACTCAGATCACACAATATAACTTTGGAGCAGTGTTAATAGTACAACTATAACAACGTGCAACGTTTCGCACACCAACAGTGCCCCAACGCCTGCACGTCGTATACGTGATTTCACGGAACCTAGCATTGGTCTTATACTAGCTTCGACTAATAAGAGTTACTAGAAATGTTAAAACAATCTAAATATTTGTCTTCAATACGTCCGCAGTTTAACTAGAACATATCGATATATACGAAATAAAAATGCTAACTAGCCATCTTGCATTTGCTCCGTACTACCCACTAACGAGCCACAATTATTTTAGCAAACTGTGATCTTCGCAACACATTATCAAAATATGAAACGTGCGTCAATCACATTATGTTATAGGATTATTGCGCAGACTTTGAAACTGTGCGTAACGTGATAGGCTCTACATTCACCTGTTTACTCCGAACGGCACATTCAAGCGAACGTTTATGTCCATTAGAGCGGTATCTAAGCGAGCGCTAGGTATATAAAACTGCCCTACCTCAACAGCCGACACACTGTCTCACTTTGCTTGATATTTTTATTATGCTCCATTTAAATTTTATTAGATAATTTATTAACGCATTAACTTAACTTTTGGCCTAATCGTTATTATAAAAAAAAATAAGATCGGTGTTAAACAGCACTAATGGCCTTCATTTGCAAGACCATTTTTGTTTTTATTTCTCTTGAATATCTGTCTAGCATGTCATATATAATTATGCAATGGAAACAACTAAAATAAACTATTCTAGCTGTTTCGATATCAGTCTTATTTTTCTACAGCGTACAAGAAAGCTAAGTCATCGAAATCACGTTACCGGTCACGTTAGGACCCTTTTGAAGCTTTACATCAAGAGTTATTCTACTCTTCCTCATCAATAAGTATATAGATATAGCATAGCATCATTAACCTCATCGAGTGTAATAAGTTGTCGCTAAATAAAAAAATATGAAGTATAATTGACAAATAACACTATGCCATATTTATTCCCTGGGAAGCAATGTATAAAAAGGAATGTATAAAAAGTAAGTTTATGTAAGTTAAAAAAGGAAATGGGCCAAGAATCGAGCCCTGCGGAACGCCCGTCTATGCTGTTGATCTAAGAACTTAAATAAGTAAAACTTTTTTAATGTTATTACTTAAATACGAGTTAATAATTTAAAGCTTTGTACTTCTTCATGAAGTTTCCTGGCAGATGTTTCATGATGAACATAATCGTAGGCCTTAAGGAAATCACAAAAAATATCTAAAACATCCTTTTAATTCTCATCAGGAAATATTAGAATGTAAAGATCCACTGCTGAAAATAGGTATCCCCCAAAACCCACCAAGGGGGAGTTTTCCCATAGTTGCTACGCCTGGCGTGCGGGTTGGCAACCGCAGTTTTTTTGATATACCACAGGAAGATATTGTTGCTCATCTCATGATATTTATATATTCCTGTGTCGACTTTAACGACACCCACGGGACGAGATGGAATGGCAGGCAGGTCTTACACCGCCACAATATGATATTAGTACAGATGTTAGACTTTTTACCATTAGTCAATTTCTACAACACCCAACACCAAACCTATCTAAGGTTTGGTGTAATTCTTTGAATCCGACAGCAACACATGGAAAACACTTAAATTAAAATGCAATTAATCCGAGACATAATTTCGTTAATTTAACTGAATGATCACAAAAATAGGTCTTAAGTTAGTCGATTCAAAGTATTCTAACCTTGGTCACTCAACTCAAAATGTAATTTATATAATATAAGATTATTACCAAGTCATAATCTAAAGTTTATTCGATGGTAACTAGCTACAACAGCCCATGGGCACATGTAACCAATTTTAATCAAAGAAGATTCCAGATAAGTTGTCACTCTCGAGAACTAAGTTGGAATACCTCACAGCCCGAAATTATATCTCTGCAAATTGGTACTTAATAGTAAATCATTTCAGCGTGCTCAGCTGTTGAAGTCCTCTGCTGAACATACAACTCCCCAAAATTCTCATCCGTGGGATTTTGCCATAGTTTCCACGCTTGGCAAGGGGGTATGCAACCGCAGTTTCTTTGTTGAACCACAAAAAAATGCTGCTGCCCATATCCTTATATTTATATTTCCCTCTGTCGACTTTTACGACACCCACAGGACGAGATGGGATGGTCTTTTATACAGCCAACATATGGTAGAAGGACAGATGAGAAACTTTTTGACCATTAGTCACCTTCTACGGCACCCATGGTCAGATAGGGTTGGTTCTATTTATTAATTCCGTCAGCTATATAGAATGGTAATATTTTTATTTATACAAAGATGGCAAACAAGTAAGCGGCTCACCTTATGTTGAGTGATTACCGATGCCCATGTACAAACTCAACACCAGCGTTGCTGCAGAATGATGTCTTTGGTTTTTGCCATAGAAGCAACGCCTAGAGAGCGGGCTGGCAACAGCAGGTTGTTAATGTATACTACAAACTGGCCATCTCCTGATATTTATATTTAGTTCTGTAAACTCACGACATACATGGGACGCCACGAGATGGCAGATTCTCTTATACCGTCACTACATGGTAGAAGTAAAGATATTAGACATTTTAACCGTTAGTACTACGATACCCATGGTGTGCCTTTAATGAGATAATTTTGTAATATTTTATTGGCATTCTGCGATGTTTAAATCTTGACATCTACCAATCAAATGCAATGCAATAAACATGTTTTCTTTCTTTTTATTACAGTTACTGTATTTCAAGAATCTATTTCAGTTGACTCAACCGAATCTCAGATATCTAACTTCGTAACAATGTACTTTATAGATCTCACAAAGCAAAAATTTATTCAACGTCAAATAATATATTCCAATTCTTGAAAAATTCTCGACAACATCGGACAGTATGGGTCGCAATTTCATTGGAGTATTTTACAGTATCTAGTTCTGAAATCTTTTTTGTTAGTTAAATATATTTAGTCGTAATGGATTGTTATTTTCATAACTAAAATAAAACTAATGTATTTAATATGTCTAAATGTAGACATATAAGAAAATGTATTTTATAATATTGTTACATTTTAGTATAGATATACCATTAAGTCGGCGTACGCGGATAAAGCAGCTCAAGAGCTCAGCTTAAAGATTCGCATTTACCTAGATGATATGGCATGGCATAGCATGCCACCTATAATATCTGAAAGCAGCTGCTAAGGGATTTAATAGGAGAAGTAAGAACACAAAGACACGAATATTTTTATACCAGTATAATTAATTTCTCTATATTTATTTAAATAAATATGTCTGTAAACAATGACGCACCGTCCAAAAACTAAATTTAAATATTGTTTGTCAATTACATCGCTTCGTCTCATGTTCGTCTATCTGCATTCGCTCCAGTTCGCATGTATCAGCATCTGTTGTCATGACTTCTCTTGATTAAGCATCTTTTCCTATAAGGTAAATGTCAACCTTATCTGAATGTGGTAAGATGCTGGCTGACATAATGAGATGACGATCAATTGACGATGGTCAGAGCCTTAATATTACTTTAAAGGGTTAATTAAATAATAAACGCTGAAATAGACCTAATTGTCGTTTTATTCTTTGAATTTGTGCTTAGATTTTAGTTTTAACATAATATAATGTATAGTACATATTATGGAATATGAGCTTTCCATTTATATTATGGAATTTCAAACAATTTTCTTTGTTGTATTCCACAACAAACTTTAAAAGAAGTTTAGGGTATATTAAAACACGTTACTAACTAGGTAACAGTACGCAAACAGACAAAACTCTCAAATAAATAAATACATGAATACCTTAGGGTCAATAAATTATTTTAACTCTATTCTCTGATAAATCCACAATAAATTATACTCCTAAAGAAGAAGCTGAGAACAGGCATAATGTATTTATTTGCAGTGTTCCCAAAATAACGACATTTTAGTAAGCATGTTAGGTATGTACAATGAACATCCCAAAGTAAAGTTCTTACATAGCTTCTTATTTATATTATATATTAATTGTAGCCCATACAGAGTCGTAGTAGCATAGTGGTTAGGGCACTGGCTTTAATTTCATTCCATGAGAAAAACTGGGTTAAATCTTGATGCCGCTAAAATTGTTTATCTCGAATTAAAGTATTGAATTTATCAGGTGCTCGGCACCAAAGGCAAATATACTATGGAAACCTGCATGTCTACGGAATAATAAAAAATATGATTTCGGGGTAATATTAAATGCGCCAACCTGCACTGGCGAACTCATCCCGGTTCCAAACGTTCTAAAAAAGATCTTTGCCTAGCCGCAGGATAGGATAGATATACAGGCAGATATTCTAATTTATTTCCAACCATAGTTGCCGCTATTCAAAGTTATTAATTATTAACTTTTTTTATTCTTGTACGATTTATATTAATGTAATAGGTTCATAGAACTTAAATTCTCATGCCTTTTAGTGTCATAAGTCTTGATTATGATACATAACAATAGAATTAAATTTGTTTTACAGCGACATGTGAAAGGATAAACATAATATTATTTACAGGTATACAATAGTAATAAAAAATTAAAACCTTTCAAATGTGACCCTGTTATTTGATTTTATAAAAAAAATAGTATTATTTGTAATAAATAAGTAGGTACTAGGTACATAAAATAGTTTATAGTTGTATAAATAATAAAAATAGTAATAGTAAGACTATAGCATTAGTTATACGCCTGATTTAAATTTCTATTTAGGTCTCAATGGAATATTCACACGTTACATACGGCGTAGGATATGTTTGCAAATTTTAGAATATAATTTTAATGTTTCATATTACAATGAGTAATTCAAATTTTGGTCCTTTTCCGGTTTTTTTTTTTGTTACTTTTAACCTAAACAGTGCTTAAATTCATGTAATGAATTAAAACTTTGTCTGTTTTTAAAATATTCTATTTTATTTATGGCTATAGTATCTTTAAAACTCTAAGATAAAAACACACGCAATATTATTAAGGCAGTATTTACTTAAATTATAAATAAATATATAATACTGTACCATTGACACGATTCAAATTGTAATTATATTACTTACCTAACAAATAACGAATATATAACTATTATCCACTAATAACTTGCAACAATAATTTAATAAACTAATTAACAACAATATTCGTAGCGGCTATTAAATCTAAATTAAAGGAGCGTACGTATCTAACG
>DWHW01000043.1:0-11150 GCA_018248055.1 Zerynthia polyxena | reverse complement strand
GGATTTTTTTATTGAAGTTACATAAAAAAATAGCACTTGATTAAATTTGTTTGTAAAGCTAAAGTAGATAAAAGTTTCGTTTGAAAATCTCATAATTAAATTTGATTTTAATAATAATTTCTTGTTTTTGTTCAAATTTTTAAAAGAAGTATTTGTTTAATTTTATAATAAATCAGTATATATTTTAAATAATTCTGTAAAACGCTTCGCGTTAACTTATAACCAGTGTCTCTAACTCAGTGTCTAAAGAAATAAAAACTGCTATAACAAACTTCTAAACTAGCATTTCATTGTTACTTTTACCAGAGTATTGAACAATTTTCTGTAGGGAAAGCCTTTACCAGCTTCTATATAATATAATAAGTGTGTTTTAACACATCGTACGTAAATATAGTATACGATAACGCGTAAGAGATAATATTTTTTTTAAAGTGGAGTGATAAATGAGCTAAGAGGCCACCTGAAAGAACTTGTAGCCTACGGAATTTTTGTGAAATAATTTTTGGCTATGGATAAGGAACTTGAGGACTAAAAAAGCACGTTTCACATTCAGTAATTATCATCATCATTTCAGCATGTAAAAGTCCACTGCTGAACATAGGCCTCCCTCACAGATTGCCACAAAGCGCGGTCTTTAGCCACCTGCATCCATCGACTTCCCGCTAAAATGCGTAGGTCGTCACTCCATCTTGCGGGGGACGTCCTAAATTACGATTGCCGTTAGGTTGCCACTCGAGAACTTTTCTTCTCTAATTTTTATTCAGTAATTATACTAGCTCTATATCTACTAACTGCTACGTTACATTGGCTGTACAGCTGATTAGAGGCAAAAATAGGTAAGAAAAGAACGTCTGGTTTGAGAGCGGCAGTTACAATATTTGTATTGTAACTCAACTACAGCAATAAGCTGAGTGCGGTCTGTTTGCCCAAAGCACTACGGCTCACATGAAATAAATAAATTTTTTTTATTTACTTTTATTTATTTGGTTTTATTACATTTAAGAGAAAACTTTTTTTTATTTATTTAATGTAATCGTTTTGTTTGTTTAGTTTGATAGATTTTTTATTTTATAGCGTAATTGTGTAATACAATAAATGTTTTTTTCTTATGCTCGGTGACAGAACTATCATAGAGAGAGTCGTATCGCCAATGCGAGTGTATTACTTATCCACTATCTCACTTACTTAGGGAGTACAGGGAAATTATGGGTGCGGCATGGTTAATTCAACGCTCCAGCAACATTTTTTTCTTTTTCTTAAATTTTAAATATATTGCAACACAGTGTAATTTCAGAATATTTGCTTCATAATACATGATCGTACACCGAGTGCATTGAGTCCATGGCAAGTGTTGGCGGACATTTATTTAAGTTTTCTGAATTTTTGTTCCACGATAAAGTAAATAATAACAAATTTATACCTTTGAGATTTATACCTTTCTTAATTTAATATTATACGTATATATATATATATTTCGATAAATGCGTATATATATACTTATATATATACACATTTATTAATATTTTGACATTGGCTCAGCGGTTGGCATATCTAACTTTTGTGTTGTTCTGGTTTCAAACTCCTATCAAAACCAATATAAACCCGAACACTTTTACCGTCGGATTATCCCTTGTATATATATACTATTGGTAATTATACTTTATTAGTGATTGCGGCACTATGATATGTTCTGTGCAGTTAACAAACTCCTATCAGTTATCCAACTCAGCCTGAGACTCATTCGTCTCTCAGAGGTTGACATTTGGAGGTACTCCAAGTGTTTATCTTATAATGTTGTTCGCAATGTCTTATACCGTATATTGGACTTCTTTTGGTAAACTGTTTTTTTTTTTTGGGAAAGGTGGCAAACGAGTTCGTCGCCTAATAAAAAGCGGATTACTGATACTGATTACTGCCTACCTTCATCTTTAACAGGCTCGGTGGCGTAGTGGCTAAGCGTAAGGCTGCGGCGTTGCCGGTCGCGGGTTCGATTCCCGCACGGAACAAGTATTTGTATGGCCTACAAATAATTGTTTCCACCCAGACGGGTGCTTGTCCATGTACGATGTATGTTTGTAAACTGCCTCTGTAACACAGGAGAAATTCCTACAACAGGGGTAACGTTTAAAAAAAAATAAAAAAAGTAACACCATGAACGTTAGGTGCGTAGGCAACTTTTACAGACAAAACGCAAAAGCACAATGTCTCTACATCAAGCCGGTATTGTGCGCGACCGTGGTACTCAGCCAAGCCAGCCCAGCAAACAGCAAAAGCTGCCTTTTTGTCGCATTTACCTTTGAGGATATAGTATTTTATCTTCAATGTTTTTATCGTAAGTACATATGCCTATCACTAATATATTCCTCAAGTATAGTATAAACAAATATTATGGACTTGTGCCTGGATATAAATGTATCAGATGGCGACGTTCAACCAGATCTCAAGAGGACACTAAAGATTACTTTGAGATTTTTCCTTTCGTGACCTTTTATATATAGTATTTATTAATTAACCTATAGGAGTTGAAAAGGCTGAATATTACAGCTAAATTAAAAAAAAATTGTAAAGTATTATTTCCAAGATAAAAACAAAGATTTATATTTAGCTTTTGCTTTCTTTTTAACTTAAGTAATGGATAGGAATGAAACCGCTTTACAGGAAAGTTTTGAACGCGAGTCTTATTAAAACTTTTTCGAGAGAATTTAATAACTCTCTGTTAGGAAATTCTTTCACTGCTTGTAACGATAGCGAGTAAATTTTGAATTATCCATTGTGTTCTTAATACAGCTATTATCTGTTTCAGATGTTTTGCACGTTATCTTATTCACTTATTTTTTCTAATAAAGATGCTATTATTAAGTATTTAGAGGGTTTGCGTTCGAATCAAGAAACTCGATCTTGAATAACTTATCGTTGGCTTACACATTAAGATGGCCAAGCTCAATACTTGTCACATATATGACACATGTTAAGCTCTGCTGAAAATCGGGTCAAAAGAATTAAATATATATTAGACTACTCCAGTATTGGGTATACGTTCGTTAGAGCTTACATTTTTGTTTTTTTGGTGTTTTATTAGGTTTTAATTCATATTTCTTCTTTAGCAGGCTATGTAAGTCAATTATTAGGACCATAGCTTTAGTATATGACTAATAGCACTTGGCTAACAAACTCGCACTACTACGTACCGTGTAGTAAATAACGGCAATATATTTATTATTTTATATCTTTGTATTTTTTTATTATTTTGACATGAATCCAAGAAGATATAGCTGTCCACGAGGCCAAAACGAACAAAAATACACGTTAAACTCACTAAATCATTTGAAGCGAATGACGTTATGCCGCAATGCAATACTGGAATAGCTGTAAGCCATAATGATTAAGTAGCAAATGTTTTTAATTCCGATCACGTATCGATTCGACCGTCTGCTGATGAAAATTACAGTTTGATTTACAAACGGTAATTAATTTAATTTTTTGTACTCCAAATTTGTTAAACTTCTCTTTTGTTTTTTTTTTCTAAATAACGATATGTGATTCTATTATTTATTGATTACTAAGGTATGAAATATTGAGTACTATAATCATACAGTATTTTAAAGAAAAAAGAAAATCATATATTGTAGATTTTTATTTATTAATTATTGTATAACTAAAGCTGGCAAACGAGCAAATTGAACACCTCATGCTAAGTGATTACCTGTACCCACGTACGCGTAACACCAGAGAAACTGCAGGTATTGACCTTCAAGGAAGGAATTATTTTGGGTTGGGGAGAAGGGAGGGGAAGATGAGAGGGAATGGGCATACGGTACCTTATTCACTGGATGCAACGCGGAAGCGCAATATGTACTCTATTTCACGCCGGTATTCTTCGAGACTGTGTTTTTTTGTCGATATGTTACAGGAAGATATTGGTGCCAATCTCCTCATGTATTAACTAACTAACAAAGGTATTATATTTCCTTTGTCGACTTTTACGACACCTGCGGTACGAGACGGTATGCCAGATTTTTTTATACCCCCACCATTCCGTAGTAGTAATAAAGATGGTCAGTCCTCTGATTATTAGTCGCCTTCTACGATACTCGTTATCAGATAGGGTTGGCGGTGTTCTTTGATTCCGACAGCCACAAGAAAAACGGATATTTTTTGTGTGCAATTTATGTATGTCAACTTAATCTGTGACGGAGATGGGAAAATACGGTTTGCCATCCATAAAATATTTGCTTATACTCCAACAATATTTTTAGTACACTTACTGACCCGCGTAAGTGTGCTAAAAATATTACTTTCCATTTACCCTGTTATTCCCTTGGAAATCGTAAGAAGCAACTAAGTACGCTACTAAAACTAAAATTAAGCTTTAGAAAATCATAATAGCTACAGTCAGATGACGGCATAACCAAGAAAAATGCTGGTCTTAAAAACAGAAATGACGGACAGCAGCCAATCTACTCTTCAAATCCTTATAGGAGAGGTCTCTGTGCTGCAAATGTTGTCTGTGTCATTCGCTTCAAATGATTTAGTGAGTTTAACCTGTATTTTTGTTCATATACAAACGGTCTACTAATAACCTTGGGATATTCTCGCCTGTTTTCGTAAAGACAATTTTTTCTGCCTTATCTGTTTATTTATTACATTTGGTAACTGTTTTCATTTTCTTTATAATAAAGGACACTTCAATTGCTTGTAGATTGACTGAATGGAAATCATTCCGTCTATCGTAATATTTTCCAAATTGAAAAAGTATTAAACATCCAATATACCACCCAAATCCTGCAGACACCGGAGACATCACTAATGCTAGTGTAACGGTATATTTCTTGGAGAGACCTATGATCAGCAATTGATTAATATACCCTAATGTGTATAAGTTTTGCATTATATTTTGCAATTTTAGAGGAGTTTTAAGTGCTTTAGGTGACTTGGAGCAGAAGTTTTGATGCCCGTAGCGCTCCAGTAAAAACAATATTATATATTCATATTTTAAACGTAGACAAGAAAGCTATAAAATAACAATAATAACCAAAGATATTAGCTGGCAGACATTTGTACATGAGCATCGTATTGGTACTCTTACAAGTGTATTACATTCCTAAAATTAAAATCTGTATTGTATTTCTATAATCTGTGATTGTAGGTATTAAAGCAGCTTAAAACGTAGTGTCATTACCTGTGTGAGACCACGTGCGTGTGTGTGTGAGTATGAATGTGTATTTGTGCGTTACATATACGCAGATGTAATGTATGCTACATACGTGCTTTAAACAGTTTTTCTATTGTCCTCGATCTTTTGGTAATCTAAATCTTTTGGTGATCATTTGGTAAACTGGTAATTGTAATAGCCAGTTAGGAACCTTAACGTTTTTTTTTAAGCAATGACAGACGTCATCCAGTCCCAAAGTAGGATTCCCTGTTTCTTGGTAACTGAATGGTGATAAGAAATATATACTTATACCTACATAAATAAATAATTATAAATATATATTTTATACAACCATGACTCGAGTACAAAAATCGTTTTTATCATACAAAATGCTTGCCCCTAGCGGGATTCGAACCTGCAACCCTCAGATGCGAAGGCAGGTCCAAAGTTCAAGGTGCCAGGTACTGCGATCGCCAATAAATTTGCCAAACGTGCCAATTACGGTACATAAATACTTCCTCAGTGAGATGCCCTAGTAGAGTAAATGTAGTATCATGGTTGTATGTAGATGTCATTTATTTAATCAAATTCACTAACAGATTTTGATTTTATATACTTAATCACAAAGGCAACAAACGGTAACAAAATTTAATGTACAACGATATTATCGCAAATGAGTGAATGCTCGCGATGTTAATTAATTTTACTGCGTCTAATTTGCACACCTGAATGACGTTGACCTGACGGAGATTATTTGAGGAGTAAATCACAGCTGAATTCCTTAAGCGTTGTCTTAGTTAATTCTAGTAATATTTGAACAAATTAGCTATTACTTCGAATATAACAATAATTACCGCCATAATATATATATCTTTCGAATTTAACTTAGCTCAAAGATAAGCGTAGCGTGACTTTACATGTTAAAATTTCGGAAACAAATGTACATAGTATCTTGATCTCCCAAATAAGCTCTGGTCAAAAGATGGTCGTAAGATTTTATCTCGCCAGGTGGTTTATATGAATCTATTTTATGTATACTAAATAGATATACAAAGGTATTAACTAAAAAATGTATTCTAACTGGAGCTTACCAATCAGCTTGCAACTTTAATTGGAAAGCTTCCGATCGCCGATACGTGACTGGACTGATAGAATTTTATATCTAACAATTATCGAGCCATCGGAATAACAGTTGTGCAATTATTGTACGTAACTTCCATTAAATAGCGATTTCACCACGAAACGTGGTAAAGGAATAACATCGTCAGCAAAACTTGAAAAAATAAATACTATACCTATACCTATAACACCTTTAATGTAATTTTTCGAGATTGTGTGGAATGAACTAACATGTAACACGTAAGCAGGTGGCTGACTTTCTTCAGTCCTGAAAATGTAATTGTAAATAAAATGAGAAGTATTCTCAGCAAATGTACCGAGTTACACAAACATAAGGAGTTTTTTGCATGCATCTTGGTGGCATTTTCTTACAAGTGAAGTTGATCAGAATATGTGAATAACGATGCAAATAATATTTTAATTTTTAAAATGGTTGACATCAATTTCTCACGTAAATACTCTACTTGAATATAATTTTAACAAACGACCTATGTTAGAGGGGAAATAAGTTTATAGAATAGGTTGCTGTAAAACACTTGAAACGTCGGTAACTATAAACTAAAATTAAATGCCATAAAATCCGATAACAACAGTATTATATGTTGAATATTTTCGTAAAAACAAAAAATCATAATACTAATTTAGTTTGACCGCATCTACAATGTATTTTAAATATATTAAATAATAATACACATCATTCAGTCTTAAACTAGATGATTCCCTCTTTTTTGATAACTTGAAAGTTATGTGATATATATGCGTATACATATATGGGTAAAAATCATTTATACATATATAAACACCAATTACTAGGTTACAAACATATAAACATAAATATTCATCATAAAGTGTTTATTCATCATACAAGTGTTAGCCTCCAGCAGGATTCAAACCCGCAACTTTCAACTTTGAGGTTGGGTCAATACCACGTAATCTATCGGATTGTTGACTTGTGACAATGGTTATCTTTTGCTTTTAGTTAAATAAGTTTTTTGAAATCTACGATTAGCTTTTAATTAAATAAGTTTATGAATCGATTATTTATGCTAAAAAATCTGCCGCAGTTTTACTGCACATTACTGGTATCAATAACGCCATTACCGGTGATCTTAATAAGAAACATATTATGTTTCATGTTGCGTGACGCAATACGTTAATGAGGGGAAGAAATTACCTGCACGCGGTGTAATTAATCTTTTAAAGAGGGAAAATATTCTCAAACTTATATATTTATGTACATCAAACAGTTAACAATTAGGTTAACTGTTTGATGTTCTGTCACTATAATCCTAGTACTTAAATATGGGTGACGTCATCAGTTAAATATTTTCATAATTCCTAAGTTGATAACGTGATCATCTATTGTCAGAAGATACCCACGATAATCACGATCGTATTTCAAATACTAAGGTGGTCAGCTAAGCCTGTTTGACAATATGACAGGTGCTTAGCTTTGTAGCCGTCTTTGATATCCAAACCAACTACACAAATCTTACTTACGTTTCAAAAAACACGTTACTTACGACCCTGGGGATCGAACTCAGGTCTACTGATTCGGAGGCAGATCGCCTTATCACGGCTTTATATTTTCTTCTTACGTACTATATAAATCTTACGTTTCGAAAAACACATTACGTACGACCTAGGGGATCGAACTCGGGTCTAATGATCCGGAGGCTGATCGCCTCATCACGGCCATCTTGGCTTGTTTTCCATATATTTGAAAAATTACATATTTTAAATTTTTTGATTTGCAGAATTCTAAATTATGTTCTTAATTGTATCCAATCATACTTCACTAATAAGAAAATTTTTTGCTTCTCACTCAGAACAAAATAGCTAAGCTTCATAGCTGGGCTTTCTCTCGGAATTCTGTGAAGGTTTTCAATGCTTTTTCAAGTGGGAAATTCTCAGGCCGCTACTATGGTAGGGCGTAACATTTTTTAATAAACCTGCGAAACTATCTGATACATTTTTGAAATAGCCGATCATAACAATAATATAAAATATATATTTAAAACTAATAAATTTGCATATGTAAATGTCTAAAATATAAAAGAAGATAATAATAATTGGAAGATAATATTTATTGCTTTTATTTAAAATTCAAACCTAGTTCGCCTAAAATTTCGTTTACAGTAGCTTCCTGAATCCCTAAATAATTATAATAATTTGCCCTTGGGAAAGTATCATATAATTATTAAATGCCTATTACTGTTTTGCTTGTCTTTCGGGACTTTGAGAATAACTTTTAAGGAAATTCGTGATTAAGTCAAGACTTTCGTTATTAATTCACGATGTTAACTTACGAAGTTCAATTTACATCAAATTTAATCCAATAAACCTTTGCTTCTTTATCTTTTATTGAAAATTGCCTATCAAACTTTCTGATGTGTAGCATTGTAGCTCTTGCTATGGGCTGTGATTTCGTGAATGAAGTGGAAATGTTTTACGGAAGTGAAAGAACCGAGGACTAGTTACTATGATGTAATTCTCTCGCCCATTCATTAAACGTTAGGAAGTTGCGTAGAAAGATCAGTTAAAAATCTTAATAAACAATTGAAAAGTTGGTGCTATTATTGTAAGGCATTTTGTTAGTATTCTATTATGAAAGATCTTTTGAACCTCTTCTAGAGATATTATTATATATTCTGGAACAAACAGTTTCTTTGTTTAAAAGGAAACTGTTGCGGTACAGCCACAAATTATAAAATACTTGGTGACTAATTTATTTATCTCAGTGCACTCATTAGATACAAATGTATGTATCTCTAACCCCCTAATGCTGAATCCGAAATTTACTCATTAATGGGAAATGGCTCATGACACAGTCATATTCTTGCAGGTTGTCAAAGACCTGGGCCTGCCTGTCGAAAAAGGACAAGCAGCAGTTCGATAAGCTGGCGGAGTTGTTTGGCGAGAAGGACAACTGGATGGCGTTGCGCCAGTATCTCAGAAGTATTTCGTTGCCCTGCATACCCTACCTCGGTAAGTCAATTACTTAAAAAAAAAAATTAAATAGACATTCCCGACACTCATAGAATACCTTAATATTTTAATGTGTATAGTTGTTTATCGCTGTAACACCAGTCTACTGCTTTATTTCCTATTAATGTCTCGATTGCATTTAATTTTTTAATAAAACCATTCAGTCACTTCAAATCAGAATGTATTTTTTTTGCAACCTCTAAAATTTAATAGTTGAGCCCAGTCAATGAAGCCAAAGTAATCTCAGAATATATAGATTGGATTTTCTACACAAAAAATTGAATAGAATTATTATAATAATTGAAACACCGTCTTGACATCTCTGTGTATGTAATCAAATGTGTAAATAATATATATTATATAGTTCTATGTGTGTCCATATTCAGACAAAGTTTATGATTATAGTATTCTCGTGTTGTTTGGCTTTGAGAGTGTGCGTTATATTTTGTAAATTTTGGCTAACAGTATTATGAATGTTTTATTAGGTGTCAGGAAGTTAGAATGTTATTAATAAGATATTGATTAATTTGGTGCTTACACTATCTACCATGTCAAAGCAAATGAAAGAGCAAAAAGAGATGTTTGTACAGTGCAAAAGAACTCTTGTATTCATATCTATATTGACGTGCTGGTTAGCACTAAAAATCTCAAAATTAATTGACCACCAATGTTAGCCAACATTCCTTTGTGCTGCATTCATCAATATTTGTTATTTTATTTTAATTTTTAATTGTGGGATTTAAATTATGAAAAGTACCTGGTTTAATTAGGATGCTAGGTTGTACTGCAAATTATCATTTATGTTTGTTATTTTGAATATAACGATTGTTACAATTACGATTTGTTCTCCCAGTTACAGGTCTCGAATGTTATGTATGTGAGAACCAAGAAGATAATAACGAAAAATGTGTCAAAACTATCAAAACTTGTGATTATGATCAAGACGTTTGTTTGACTGAAATTAAATGGGGTAGTACACCATATTGGTCTCAAGGTGCAAAGAAACAGTACTATGTATCAAAACGCTGTTCAAATAGGACTGACTGTGCAACAACAAGAGAACGGTACATGCCCCTATGCACGCATATTTGGTATCAAGATTGGGTATGCTCAGATTGTTGCCAGGGTGATCGCTGCAATTACTACATTATTGTAAGTGAAACAGGATATAATATGTTATTTTGCTTTTTCCTATGTTCAGTTCCAAGCCAGTATTATACTCTCATTGGTAGTAATAAATATGGTAATTTACCACATTAATTGAGCCTGTTTCTGTGGGTATGTGTATTGATAAATTTGGTTATTTGAAATGAAACTATTATTTACGGATTTTATCGCGCTTAATTTTTTTTGTTCCCTCTGCTTCAGGTGCTTTAAAGTACCCATGGTCACAGGGGACTAAGGTGTTAAATGTCCTAATGTCATTGTTAACTTGGGCTACTTTCAGAAATTTATGAACCCAAAACTATGCATTATCAGAGCAAAAATTAATTGCTCTGACAGTGCACAGTCTTGGATTCTTGCAGTGGTGTGCTTGATTTTGGATTTAATTTTATTTATAACAGGATTCCAAGCAAGTGGTAGCACCCAACCAGCTTGTCTATTGGAATAAGGGTGTTTTTTTATTTTGATAGCCTTGAAAATCATCAGTCCCATTGTGACCATGGGTTTTGTTAAGCACCTGAATTAAACATCTAAATTAAAAAACTTAAATGTGATTAAATCCGTAAATAATAGTTTCATTTGAAATGTATGGTATTTGCATAAATACAAGAAATCATTAAATTTGGTTATGTTCAGCCAGCCAGCAACATGGCTTTATCACATAATTTAATTTTAATTAAATAAGAAACTTAAAAAAAATCAATAATTCAATAAATTCAATAAATCA
>DWHW01000042.1:0-11173 GCA_018248055.1 Zerynthia polyxena | reverse complement strand
GTCACCAAGGGGTTCAAATGTCAACCGAGTACTAAAAATGTTGATTTTAGTACTTAATTAAATGGTTCAAAGTAATCTATTGTAGTATTTAATAAAATTATTCATTTCTTTCATTGGTTATTATAACGTTACAAGAAATAAAACACCTTTGTTTGATAATATGTCATTTGACCACTCTCTAGTCTTTCATAGTAGTTCAAAATTTCCGTCTTTCTAGTGAACATAGTATAGAACTAGAAGGGCATAGGCCTCTCCCATAAGGAGGATTTACCATTATTGCCACGCTCGATAAGCGATTGAAGTACCAAACGCTCGAAGTACAAGGGGCTGCTGCCCATCATTGGTATGCTTAATTTTGGTCTGGTATATTCCGAGCTGATCGATTGCCAAATGTTGGTAGCCATTGCAATTCAAGGCCGTCTTTTAGTACACCCCCGAGAATAAAAGAGCATGGCAGATTCTTACATCGATACCACACGGCTAAATATCATTTATCTAGTCATAATTTTACCATTATCTCACCTCATACCATAATATTTAGAAAAGTTTCAAATCAACATTGATTATAAATATCCTTACGGTTAACTCAGCAATCACAGCTTTCTTAAAATAAATATATTCAACATAAACTTTAACTCTGAGAATATACATAATTCTATTTAATTAAGTACTAATTATTTTAATGTATGACTTCGTGCACGCCTGACTTCGTATAGCTTCCTCAATCAGAATTTTATGTGCTGAAATACATAATAATGGATATTGTAGTAGTTAACAGGCGATCAATTATTTTATTTTAAATACGGAAACAACCTAGAATTGAATACAAATCTTAAGATATTTTAAATATATTTCATATATGTGATATTCACAAGGCTTAAATCATCTGTACTAAATTTTATACGACATTTAAATATTTAAAAAAAAATTGGCTATCATCAAAAGGATATTCTATCAAATAGTTCTAATATATTTAATTGTAACTTATTTTACGGAATTTAATTAAGAAAATAAATATAAGCCAAATAGAAATCCAGGATATATTTTCGAGAACGATAACATAAAATTCTCTTCTCCAGACACGTCATCGAATGACATTTCGAGTAAGTTTTTTTTACCGTAATCATATCCTACACATACTACCGTCTATTTGCCCAAGTCTTATTATTTAAAGCGAGAATTTTATGGAGTTATTTTATTAATGAGTTTGTTTATTTTTATATAATATATTTAATTAAAGAAAGACTATGTAATTGGTAAAAAAAATTAAGTTTGCTACAGTGCTCAGTAATCTGTAACACTATATACAATGTTCCCTACCCTATAGCTTTTATTTCATGTAGGTAGCATGCCTAATGCTTTCAAGGAAGGTGTAAAACGTGTGTGATGTAACACCTGTTTACCTCATAGTCATTTACGTAAAATATGCATAATCGAAAGATGGCATATAGCCTAAGCACTTGTGAATTTTAGCCGTCCCAGGTCCAAAGCGCTTCCAAATATTTGAAAGAATGCCTTTGTCCAGAAGTGGACATGTATACGCTGCTACTTTATTTTACTTTTACTTTGTAGCAGTGTTTGATCTATAATTGAGGGCCCATAATTATTAAGTGATGTTGACGTAAATTTGATAATATTCTCCATATTAATGTTGTATTGGACATTAAAATTAATATTTTTAAATTAATTTTAAGTTAGGTTTGTTATAAACAAATAAATGAGTCATGCTGATACACTATCATACAGTGTTCCTATAACAGCTATCGAGAATAAGTCATTGCTATATTCATAAGATTTTACAATAGTTAAACGGCCTCGTGGTTTTGCATTTGACTTTCGAACAAGAACCGCGAGTTCGCGACCGGGCTACAGAAGGAAACAGTTTTTGTTATTCTTTTTCTATATTATTTAATTTTCAAAGATTTTTAATATAATTACAGCAAAGAAACAAATTTATAAATTTGCTTGTAAAAATTTTTATAAAGCACGAAATATAGAGTATAATTAGATTTCTATAGTAATAGATTACTATGCTTGGTTGGAACATAGTAATAATCCAGTGCGGAAATGCTGCCAGCGTTCTTGGTACCATGCCACCAAGGAGGTAGGGCCATATGTTTTGTAAATATAATTGTTATATTGATTCTGTATTTGAAATAAGGATAACTTGCTGCTTAAACGAAATCGATATCGAGATGTTATGAGATGTTTTACTGTATGTGTGTGTGTGTGTGTGTGTGTGTGTGTGTGTGAAGACCTAAAAAACTACATATATATCAATTGACACATAAGTTCTCGAATAAAGTTTATCTTAGAGCGTAGTTACACTCAACTAAACCTTACTCGAAAAGAGTATCGCGTACATTGAATATATATATACGAACTTCTCAAAAAAAAATACATTTCTAGGTTCTTTTGAATAGAATGAAACGGCTCAAAACATCGTGGGTCGAGCAGATTAACTTATATCAGAACTCGCGGACGCAGTAAAGTCTGGGGTGATACCATCACGCTCTCCGACTACTCCGTACACGAAAAGTGTTTCGCGACGCGGTTTCACGGCGAATGTTTTTCCATTGTTACGCTCTCCGAATATTCCTGTTCCTTGCCGAGTATATAAAGGAAGCACTACGTAATGTAGCTCAGTGTCAATCTGTTCCCCGGCGAGTATAAGTGAGAAAAAAGAAAAAAAATGGCTTTGATATTATTGAAGGAGGAGCAAGACGTGCGAAAATGGATTTCGCCTGTGAAATTGTCATACTCGGAGGTGTGTAAAAAATTCGGAATCGATATTGAGGGCGATCGACGCAATGCATTCTTCTGGAATATGATGTTAGATAAAAAGATTGCTATCAACGATGATCTACTGTCTTGGTGCGGTTATTCCGGCGAATATAAAACTATGAAAACTCATTTCCTCAGTTTATTGAAGAAAATTGAAAGCTGAAGAAGAGCGACGACAAGCTGAAGAGGCGCGATCGAAAGCCGATGAGGAGCGTTTGAGAGCCGAGGAAGAGCGACGACAAGCTGAAGAGGCGCGATCTAAAGCCGATGAGGAGCGTTTGAGAGCCGAGGAAGAGCGACGACAAGCTGAAAAACGGCATTTAAATGTTTCCACGAAATTAGATACTATTAGGAAGCGTATTCGCACCGAGGTTGTGGATCGTTTGCGTACAGAGATCGCGCCTCTGGTCGCTCCTCAGCCCATCAATCGTAATAAAGATCGTTGTTTAGCTCTGATATGTATAACGCCCGAAATGGAATGGTACATTGTACGGCGTCAACGCGAGAGTTTCAACAAAGCCATAAGTGCCGTTTTGAAGAAAAATCCCGGAGCGACGTTGGCGAAGGAGTGGCACGAACTGGCTCACTCGGTCGACATAGGCAACTGTGTCAAATTGCGATTGCGCAATTTAAAGTGGATGGCACGAGGGAATATTTTACGCAGCACTGACGGAGAAAAATATTTGGATAGTGACATTATTAATACTATAGATTGTATATTGCGAGAGAATAGTGCTTTAGATTTGTCAAATTGTACAGAATCTTTAATCGTATCTCCCGAAAACTCTCAATGAGTATATCGCTGATATTATGATGAGGGGAGGGGTGCGGCGAGGGGAAGCGGAGGTACAAAAATCTCATTTCATATAAACCTGTACACGTGTTATAAATAAATCGTTTTTTTTTGTTACAACATTTTTATTTTGAATTCAAGAATTTTTAGATTTTCAGATTGGATTTTCGTTAACCAAAATTGTATAGAGGCAAACATAAAAATATTGCAACGTGTAATTTAAAAAAAAATTGAAATTAATTATCTGCTGAACAAGGCCTATTACATGTTCGGGACGTTAGCTAAATGTTCTCGACTATTCAAGTATTTATTAAAACGTTTTGGAGAATTTGATTTTTCTAAGATGTTAAATTTTTCATGTTGTTTGACCATTGGAAATAATGAAAAACTAAAAGTTAATCGAAGTTTAGTTGAATCCTTTACTAAGATCTACGGTCGATGCGAATTACTGCACGCCACTTTATGCTGCCCCGATGTACTTATCAACGAACAATACATTGTTTCTTTCCTTTACTATGTATACTCTTGAACGTAATTTACACAAACGATTCTTTTTTTATTCGAGCATTCGGTTCGATAGCTAAGGTTTCATGCATATATATTTCCTGCTAGGCACTCTTATTCCATATGAATATTTTATTAAAGTACAATCTTTGGTTGCGTTTTTCCCGAAGAGCATAGTTTTGTATGCTACCGTCAGCTTGATGCTAAATGTTTCGACACGAATGTTTTATATGAGTACGCTCTTTGGTTGCGCTTTACCCGGAGAGCCTAGTTTTTATGCTACTGACGGCTCGATACAGAATGTTTCGATACGAATGTTTTATACGAGTACGCTCTCTGGTTACGCTTTACCCGGAGAGCCTAGTTTTTATGCTACTGTCGGCTCGATGCAGAATGTTTCGATACGAATGTTTTATACAAATACGCTCTTTGGTTGCGTTTTACCCGGAGAGCATACTCTTATGTAGGTACTCTCTTCGGGTGATGAGGTTCAAAGACCCTATATCGGTGTTCTCCCCTCGGCTGTCGATGATGGAGTGATGAAATGTTCTACCCCGCAATCCCTCGCTATACCCCTCGCCTTGTACCCCTATATAAGTAGCTTTCTTCTCAGGCGCGACTCATTTTATTCAAAAACTTTGATTAGAGAAGAATAAAATAGAAAGAAGAAGGAAAATCGACGTTTTTGAAAAAAAAAATATAAATATAAATTTAAATTTTTCTCTTCTTCTCAACGACGCATCGGCCATTCTCGACACCTTGGTCACGGCTCTGTAAATTTTTTTTTCGAGAAAACTTAATGGTCGAAACATGACGATTCGAGCGCATTAATGGGGCTTCGAATCGCGAGAAAGGTATCCCATAACATAATAATTACATGATAAATACATGTATAGTACATTTACTAGGTGATTACTAAAATTTGTATTTATTTTTTCATCAAACTTTATAATTTATTTTTTTCAATTAAAGTGCGTCTTTTAATATTATGCTATTGAAAATTATGTCAAACGCAATAAAAAAAATTTTTATTTTTTTTTAATTTCGTTTCTAATAATTATAAAATACACTATTATAGTTTTATTGAAAAATTTATTTTTAAATTTAATATTTTTTGTATTTTTTTTTCAGCACACGGCCATGAAAAAATCATTTTGGTTATAAAATGGTATTTTTTCAACCATCACCGCAGTCCAAACATAATGACACGAGCGGATTAACCACAGTACCCATCAACGAAACGTCGCATAGTTTTTTTCGTTCGGCGTTACTTGTAATCCTTTTTACGTGTTACGTTATTTTTTCTATTACACTGCGAGGTTTTCGAATTTATTACTTGATGTTTGGTAATTATTCCTCATTCAATAACATAACCTGTTAGTACTAGGGATTCTTTAAAATATACATACTATGAAGATACACGAAGAGTTTCAACGAATGCGATGAATTCCAAACAAAAATTGTACACGCATTCTACCATTTTGATCTTTGTATAATTATATCTGTATAGAAAATGAATAAAAAATCAATTTTACGCGTGTTGTTTTTTTTTCAATTACCTGCGTCTCGTATAATTTAATACTATTTGGGCAAGGATATATGTAAAATTATAAAAATATCCATGTAATATGTTACAAATTTTTTATTATAAATATTATAAAATGACATTTCCTAAATATACAATTTAATAAAGTAACACTGTAGTCCCCCCCCTCTCTCTCTCTCTCGAACCGAGTCGCATCAGTTTCGCTCCGCCTCCCATTACATAGCACTGTTACTATTATATAAAGAAGATTGCGCTTTTCAATACCGCTTCATTTTTTTAGTAGCAATGAATGCCGAAACAAGTATTCTCGTGATCATCTTAACATCTTCCATGAAATATTCCGAATAAAAGGTACGTGTTAAATGATGGCAATTTTGAATTTCATTCATGCGCATTAATAAATCGGTAATTTTGATATATCGACGACGTTCGATAGTTTCGTACAATATATCCGTTGAAATGTATATTTTTGTACGATATTTGCTAATGAATAATTTCAATTCTATTTCAGATATGTGTTCGAATGACATTTTTTTTGAAACTGAATCTTCCGATATTACGTTTTCGTCTTTACTCTTCGATGAAACCGAAGAGACTGCTCCACTGGACGTCGTCTCGTCCAATATTGAAACTAGAAATATAAAGAGAAAATACCAATCAGTTTCTGCGACAGCATCATCATCATCGACGTCCAATGAATGTTTGAAAAAAAAAAAACTAGACGAAGATGTTGAAGAAATTAATATATGGGAAGAATTTGAAAAAAAAGCCATCGGTATAATACCGTATAAATCTCGTACATTTCCCACCACTTTGCGCGGTATTAAAGGAATAGTAGTACCTTATCAGAAAGCGGGCAAATACTCTTTTACAGTAGGTCCATACTACGATTCAAATGTAACATTATTTGAACTATTCAATAACGAAATGGCAGCGAAGAGTTTGAATTTATTTTCGACTTGTAAAAGTCAAAGATTTAATAATCAGATTTGTTATGAAAAGTTGCAGCGTGAGGGGAGAGGCGTAAAAGTAGAAAAAGAAGGAGGCGGAAGAGCTGCTGACACTAAAATCCTAAAGAAATTTGAATATACCAAAGAACAAATCAATACATATGTCGATTTAAAAAAAATTTTATCCAATCATCGATATAGGATGTGTATGCTATCGGGCGCGGCGGGCACCGGTAAAACGGTATGTCTGAAACAACTCAAAGATGACACGGAAATTAAATTTCTTTACATCACGGTGCAGCACAATTTATGTCAAGACGCAAAGATTAAACTTTCGTTGGACCAAAAATTCATTTACACTTGGGCATCTTTTGTAATGACCATTTTAAAAATGAATTTTTTTCTATTTCAAAAATATACTAATCACTTGAATGCTATCGACATTGACGAACTGGATGAATTGAATGTGCTTCGTAAATTTCCATATAATTCCACTAAAATGTCGGAAATATTCAATAGTGGCGACGACACGAAAAAAGATTGGATCGTTTGTATAGACGAATTCTCTATGATTAATGTAAATGAGATTTATGTTCTGAGTTTAATTCTCGAACAATACGCAAAAACATGTTCCAATAATAATTTGGGAAATATCATGCTATTGTTGTGCGGCGATGTCAATCAGATACAGCCAATATTTGTCACAAAATATACCACTTTGAAAACGGTGCATGATGAAAAAAAAAAATTACAATCGGTGAATTGTGAAGTGATATCGGACAATGCAGTGTGCGTGTTGAATAAAGTACATCATACATTTGAATTTTTCCATCAGATGAGAAATGATAACGTTGAATATCAATCGTTTCTAACAAAGTTTTTCAATTCTAAAAATTTTATTCAAACACTAGTTGAGTATTTCGGAGAAAAGTGCCACGTGAGAAAAATTCCATGTAACTATCCAATAGAGTCTCTACATGAATTACCCGCAAATGCTACCACTACCACCACCACCACTACTAATGATGACGACGATGTAGATTATTCTCTGTACACGGAGTGGTGGAGAAGAAATGCTAAACATTTCAATAGTGTATTTTTTTTTTCATATACAAACGCTGAAGCTCATTACGTCAACATGTCTGTGGCACTTTCCATTTGGCGTCAATGTATAGATTACAATGAAGAGCAAAATATTAATTGTTCGAAGAAGAGTAAAATTTTAAATGATTCTGTAATTCCGCGTTTGGTCCCCATCTATTTTTGCAACAACGATAAAGAGGGCCTCTTTCATACCGGGCTTATGGATCGGTTCGAAACTATGCCGTTCTTACCGCTGGTGATTGGTTTCAAGTATAAAATATTATATTCCAATGATTTACTGAAACGCGGACAAACGGTGATTTTAGTCAAAATCGAAGACGATCCCACAGCATCGAGTGTCGTGAAATCTTTGATAGTGATACTGAGTAGTGGTGGCGGCGGTGGTGGTGATGATGATGTCGATTCCCAATGCTTATATCGAATTAAACCAGGATATTTTAAAATGAACTTGTTCTGTCAAAAAATTGGAAACGTGGAAAAATTCAAATATGTGTCCGCTATATCGGGAAACATAACGTTCGCAAAATCGGGATCACATCGATTATTATACGGATTCCCGATACAAATGGCGTGTGCCGACACAATTCGCGGTAGCATTGGCATAACGATAGACGGTGACATTTATGCATCGATTTCAAATTGCTCCATCGAAGAGGTGTATGTTTTGTTATCACGAACGCGATCCGCCGATCGCATCAAAGCAATAGCTATTTAACTGATGTTTTTTTAAATTGTAAAAAAAAAATGTTAAATATTTTTAATGACTATTGAACAATGTATAATAATAATGTAAAATAATGTATAATAATAAATGTAGCGTTAGTATAGATATTATTACATCGAAGAAGTATGTTTTGTTATCACGGACGTGATCCGCCGATCGCATCAAGATATGTTTTTTTTAATTATAAAAAAAAATGTTAAAAATTTTTAATGACTATTGAACAATGTATAATAATAAATGTAGCGTAGATATTATTTCATGAAAGAATACTTTATTTAAGAAAATATCCTTTGTAATTTTCTATCCAATGGTATTAATGTAGAAATATGTGTTTCATTTGGCGTATCATCGTAAACTTTGAATATTTTCAATGAATACAACAATGTATATAGCATGAATGTATATAATATTAAAACGGAAACGATGAATATTGATATTTGTGTTGTTTTATTTGTTGACACAATCAAATGGGGACTCGCAAATATGGCTATGGGAAAAGAACATAGATAAAATATACAAGAGGCCAATAACGCAGTATTAGATTGGTCATTCAATCGTTTATGCAAAAAATCATCAACGAAAGCTCGAAATTGTTTTTCATATTCCTCCTCCGGAAGTTTTACAATTTCGCTCATCTCTCGAGCGCAAGTGTTCACATCGGTCGCTGTCAAATTATTATTATGATCAATTAAACTTCCATCGGAATTTGTTTTTAATTTTTCCAAATACCTCGAGGCGTACACAGCTTCCAGCAGTAAATTTTCATCGGGATCAAAGACTCTATTTAACTTTTCACCTATTACGGGTGGCGGATCGTACAATGAATATTTACTCGTGTGATCGTCTTTGACGCCGCCGTCCTTGGTCGTACTACTGTCATTATCATCTTTAAATAAATACTTTAATTCCGCAATGTTGTGCAATTGCGGTACAAACTGTTCGAAATGATCTTTAGATATACGAGCATTTTCTTTTTCGTTTACAATCAAAATACGATAAATGGATACTAAATACATGGGCGACATTTCCCATGTACCGTAATTGTAATTTTTTTTACGAAATTCAATTTCTAATTTCGACAAAAAATCCACACCTTCCTGTGACAACATATTATTCATTTTTAAAGGTGATGATCACACTTAACTTCGTTACTAACGTTGTCAATATAGAAAAACATCAATAGCTAACACCTCTCTTCTCCTCCTCTCATCCCCTTTCCCTATCTTAAAGTTAATAACGTTTTTTGTCTGTTTTTATTTTCGACTAAATTTTCATCACTGCTGAACAAAATTCTCTCCAAGTTATACGGATTTGACTTAATCTTCCTGTTTGTTATTATTCCCGTGTTCGGTATTTCAAAGTTTTCCTTCCATTTTCCTTAGTCGACACGTTTACGGTACGAGATGGGTTGACCCATTACAAAGCCTGTACGTCATATGGCTTATTAATATTCGATTAAAGCTCAACTAAAAATTATATACCAGATTTAAAATAAGTGTTTGAAGAACCAAAGCGCCAATAGACTAACGGGATAGGGTGTAGACTGCGAAACATAATGTAGCTCATTTGATTCAGCTGTTAGATTATTGTCTCGAACTACTCTAAACACACTATTTTAGGGTCAGTTAGAGTGATTAAAATATTAGCCATACTAATATTCTTTAAAAATCTATAAACGTATAACCATTCAATAACCGTTTTGACTTCCAAAGTGTAACTAATCATCATCATCATTTCAGCGTGTCATAGGTCTACTGCTGAACATTTGCCTCCCCCAAAGATTTTCATCTTGAGGGGTTTTCCATAGTGGCCACGCTTGGCGAGCAGGTTGGCAACCACAGATTTTATGGTGTACTGCAGAAAGATGCTGCAGCCCATCTCCTGATACTTATATTTCCCTCTGTTAACTATTAGGACACCTACGGGACGAGATGGGGTGGCAGATTCTCTTATATCGCCACCATACGGTAAAAGCACAGATGTTAGACTTTTTAACCATTCGTCGCCTTTTTAACCGTTGGCGCTATTCTTTAATTCCGAAAGCATGAGGCAAAGGGACATTGTTTTCCGAGGTATTAGCCAGCGCTGGCCGCCCTAGTCTTGGGCCTTGGGCGGCTGACGCTAGTGGATCCGTAGATGTGTGCATAAGCGGTCCCGTATCCCTGCTAAGATATGCAGCCAAGATGGATCACAGTGATGGTTGCGGAAGTCCATGCGAGAACGCATATGCGAAAGGTATTCAGCATGTATAAAAAGGTCAAACATATTTAAGTAATAGTGAGACGTTACTTTGCGGAAATCCATTATAGAGAATGTAGTGGGTAGAAGCACTAGTGAACGCACTTGTAGGTGCGAGTTTGGTGCTCTTTTTCTCTTTGAACGAGGAAAAATATGCCATATATTACCTTGTACATATATGCCATATAAAATAATATTTTCACTTGTGTTATTCCGCAATCTATCAGAGACAACGGGAGATTTCTGGCATTTGATCAACTTGCGAACGGTTGAATTCGTCGGCAGCCTTAGTTTTTACCACTTTGCCATTAGGCAACAATGAATAATATATATTTAGGTAGGAGCGAAAGTCGACTCCCAAATATTTAAAAGATTTTCTGGTTCTACCACCACTAACACAACCGCTACCATTTTCAGTTTAAAGCGAATAGCAAATTGATTTTGGGCTTTGAATTGATATTACACCTTCTTTATGTAAGCAATAGATCCGTCTTTCGTAGTATTGGGCTCTCACGTTAAAAGCGATAAAT
>DWHW01000041.1:0-11240 GCA_018248055.1 Zerynthia polyxena | reverse complement strand
ATAGCAGTGAAATTACAAGCAGTGTTTTGAAAAATTTGCGATGTGGCATATCGACATCTCCTGAACCACCACCTAGAATAAAATCAAATATTCGTAAATCCAAAAAAGATAATTATGTAAAAACTCGTTTTATTCGCAATAACTCCTCAAGTTCTACAAGCGATGAATGGTCTGATGCCAATGACAGTGAACAAAAAACCATTCTACGAGTTAAGCAATTCGATTCTGATGAGACTGATGAGTCCAATGAAAACAAAAAGCTGTTACATGTTCTTGATAATGAACCTAAAAAAACATCTATTCAAATTAATGGAAGTGAATGCTATTCAACAATGAATGTGGGTACCGATACTCCAATTTATTTGTCATCAGTTGTTGTTAACGATGATTGTGGAAATACCTGTAATACTTACCAAACAGGTACTACCGTTACCATAAGTGTAGGTAGTCCACAAAAAGAGATGAAAAAATCTAAAAGTCAAATATATATAGGTGCAGTATTTGCTGAAGCAGAAAAGGGAATAGAAGAGTCTAACACATATGAAGATATCTGTAATGACTCTAAAAGTTCCGATACCACAATATCTTTTAATAGTAGTACTTCTAACGATATTTCATCTATATTAAGTGATCCTGTAGAAGCAGTAAAAAGAAACCTAATTCCTCACGTATGTGGTAGATCAAATGATAATTTGGAAAGTGTATATGGAGCTAAACAAAACCAGAATATAGAAAATCACACAGACGATGGAAATTTTGTTACAAAATTATTTAACGATCCTTTCTTTGGTCATTTAGCTGAAGGCTTAGATACAGACCTGGTTAAGAAATTAATAGAAAACTCATTAATAAAACTCCAAGAAACAAAAAACCAAGAAGGGACAGACAGCAGCAAACCAACGATTGAGAAACTTATAGAAAACTCTCTTAAAAATATGAAAAGCGACCTATCAAAAGATTGTGAAGATAAAGTAAAAGAAAAGAATGATGAAAATGGATCTGACAAAGATAAAGTAAGCACATCTGTTTGTCTAGATAATGATGACAATGGCTGCTCTGCTCCCTATGAAAGTATGGAGTACGAGAGGGGTGCTATGGGAGTTTTCTCGGATCATGAGCCAATGTCAGACTGTTACAATGCTTCAGCAAGTGAGTTATCTACGGAAGATGATACAAATTCAACTAGATCAAAATTCTATCAAATGTTAGTCGATGCTGCTTTATGCGACATTGAAATTTCAAACAACGTAGACGATGATCATCATTATGAGTCAATTCGCCTAAATTCAGATCCAATTTATGAAGAAATTGGTGATATGCCTCCACCACTACCCATAAACCCGCCACCTAATTCGCTCATGTTACATGAAGATGAAAAGCGAAGTGGATCACGCTCTATTTTTGAAGGAGCATCTAAATATGATATTTTGTCTTATTTAGTTGATGCTAAAGAAAGGGGCATAGATGACGAAGAAACTTATATAAGTAACTATGGTAATGAAAATGAATCCTCAACCTTAGTTGGAGAGTCGAACGATCATCGAAATAATAAAATGGCCAAAAATCATCTTAGTAGTAACACAAGTCAATTGTCAAATGCATCTGACTCTAGTGAAGACAATTCTTTAATAATTGGTCATGAAACATTAGAAAAATCTATCGCATTTAAAAAAACATCAGCAGAAATTGAAAGAAATGATTCAGGCGTTGGTTCCGAGACCAGTAAATCGTCAAGGAGCAGACTTCAAGGAAAAATTTCACCGTGCAATACACTTACTGAGAAAAATACTCCCATTCATCTCTGTGAAGATTGTGATACCGCTGTAGAAACGCAAGTCACTGAACAAGGTAGGATTTTAATACGAAAAAAAATATTCAAAATATAGTCAGTCCCTAACTGAATCCCCTTTACCCACGTAGCCTTGAAAAACATCTGGCTATTCTATTGTCCGTAGGTCTGGTTCATACACCTGTTTCTTTTAGTGCTAAAGGTTCAGTTCAAGTGAATATACGTCCTTAATACAAACGTCTACTATTTAGGTTATTTGTGCTATTTTATAGCTCTAAAGATGTCTCAGTTTTGCTTTTTTTGCAATAAACTTTTACCTGAAGATTAAACAGTTGTGGTTGATCGTGGAATGCCAACTTTGATCGAGGCTGGTGTCGCGAGTGGCGATTTTTTGAGTATGAATTAGCTCCTTAATCCTAATCACTCTTCGATGCAGCTGGAATGCGTAAAAGTCTCTTTCAATCAGTCAATACTGAGGTTGATCGTACAAACGCTACTTACATTATTGATGGAGGATACCTACTACACCACGTTGTGTGGGATCGAGAAGAAACCTTTAGCGTTATTTTTGATAAATATGTTCAGCATCTCCGCAGACATTATGGGCTTACAGTGACCGTAGTTCTTGACGGTTACAGTGACTAGATAAAGAATATTAAGACTGCAGAACAACGTCGTCGAACTCATAATTGAAACAGCAATAGAGAAATTTAATGCAACAAACACAACAATTGTAGTTGGTAAAGATGTTGATTTGTTAGTACTACTTACTGCAAGGACTCCAATGGATAAAATTATTTATTTTCTGAAACCTGGAAGGGCTCAATAGCGAACAGAAATATATTCTTCAAAAAGTTTATCTACTTATCCGAAAAGGCCAAAACTATAATTTATTTTAACATGCGATAACCGGCTGCGACATTGGTCAGCAATGTACAGAAGGGGCAAAACATCAGTATTTAAAATATTCGAAAAAAATAAAATAGATTTGACTGACTGCGCTAAAGTATTTATAGAAATTGATTCCACGCTTTAAACAATAATTACGGAAGGAATTCGCTTTCTTCTTGCGGTTTATGGAGCTCCAAAAAATTACTTTTATTGATAACTAGCTGACCCGACAGACTTCGTCCTGTCAAAAAGATTTGTAATGTGGCAGTTTTTGTGCCTACGTATTTTAAAAAATTCTCCTGAACAGAACCGTCACCCTGGTGATAGTGCGTTGTGAATAAAAAATAATTAAATAAAACATATATAAGGATTTAAAAGTAAGTAATCGCTTTATTGTTAATCATGTGAATCATAATTATTATTATTATCATTGTAGTGCTTTGTGGTATACGATGTTTTTTGTTTGATGACCTGGCGCATAGATAAACAAATCTGATGGTTTTCCAACACGGGAACAGGCAACATACAATTGACCATGTGAGAAACATGGGTTTTCTAGATTAATACCACAAACACTTAATGATTGCCCCTGGGACTTGTTTATAGTCATAGCAAAAGCAAGCCGCACTGGAAACTGTAGTCGTTTAAACTCAAATGGCACATCAGTCGGAATCATTGGGATGCGCGGTATGAGAACATCTTCTCCTTTATACTTTCCTTTGAGTATAGTTGCTTCTATCACATTGTTTAGTAATTTTTTTATCGCTAACCGTGTACCGTTGCAAAGACGCGGTTGGTTGATATTTCGCAACATTATAACCACCGATCCAACCTTTAATTGAAGATTGTGAGGTGGCAATCCTGGCAAATCCAGCGAGTTTAAAAATTCCGGTGGATAGTTGACTACATCATCTTGATTAGTAGCCGAATCAACTGATTTATATATCCTCAATTCGCCTGTAATTTGTTCTTGAATTTTGAAATTTAATTCATTTACATCTATGTTTTTTGCAGCCAGTATAGCTCGTTCGCTCAACCAATCATGGTTTCTGTAATTTTGAGAAACATCTGGAAACACCTTCTGAATAAGTTCATCTTTTGATCGAGTTAACTGACAAAAACTTTGAGGAAAGTTAATGCAGCCAGTCAACATGTCTATAGGAAATTTGCCATTACCAATGTCAATGAGTTGTTTAGAGAATATGTTTCCAGATTGGTCATTTTGCAACTCGACACGCATATTCTTGCTTAAATGAAGTACTTTGACATGTTTCCACAAATTGGAGGACTTTAGACATGCATTGAGTTCATCAGCTGGCGTTGATCGTGGAATCACTGGCAATGTTTGACGAAAATCTCCTGCTAACAAAATCATTGCACCACCAAATCGGTTATTATTGCTCCGTAGATCTTTTAAGGTTCTGTCTAAAGCCTCCAAAGATTTTTTATGTGCCATCGTGCATTCATCCCAAACAATCAATTTACATTGCTGCAAAACCTTTGCCATTGCAGAGTTCTTCGAAACGTTGCAGGTTGGAGTTTCATTGCTTTGTATATTTAATGGCAATTTTAGTGCTGAATGGGCTGTTCGACCACCTTCAAGCAAAGTTGCTGCGATTCCCGACGAAGCGAGTGCAAGTGCAATTTTATTTTGTGAGCGAATTGTTGCTAATATTAATGAAATCAAAAAAGTTTTTCCTGTACCACCAGGTGCATCTAAGAAGTAAATCCCTCCAGTTTCATCATTTGTTACTTTCATAAGAGTTTCAAATACATACTTCTGTTGTTCATTTAACAGTGGAAGATTTGTTTGAATTAATTCTTTCAAAGCGTTGAGATCATACAGTTTTTCTCGATGCAACTCTTGGTTAAAAGCGTCATGCATTGGACGATTGGGCGCGGTCAGGCCTAATTGAATTAATAGTTTGTTTGACATTATCAAGCACATGTCCTCAATTGAAATCAATGCTTCATTGTAAATTTCTTCACTGATTTGTATATTTGGATTTCCCATTCTATTCCGTATTTGATACAAAATATCATCACACATATAATCTTTGTACTTGATCCACAAATCAATTGGGTTTGATGGGAAGCATGTAGATATGATTATAGAAAACAATGTTCGTATTTGATGAGCGTGTGATGATATTACAGCATCATTGAGAGTTTGATCCCAATGAGCGTCATTTTCAAGCAATTGCAAACGTTGACAGGCTTCTCTGTAGGATCCACACAATTCACCATCAACAGTTCGTAACTGTTGGAATGATGTTGGGCCACGTACATTGACTAATAGCAGTCGTAAATAAAAACATTCATCATTGCTTGGATGTACTGAATAAATCCGGCCAATCGCATCGGTGGAATATACATCTGTATATCCTGGAACTGGTTTTCCTTGTTTCCGTCGTATAAATCTCCTTGAGGATTGATTCCAGGTATAATATTTTGGCATTTCAGAATATAGCAATGTTTGTGCGAAATCATCGTTTTGGCATGTCTCAAAAAAACTGGTTAATGTAGTAGATGGTGGCTGAGCAGCTCTTTGTACTGCGTTCTGTGCTGTAAAATACACTCTTTGTCCATTTTCTAAATGCACAGCTAAGTGAACAACAGAAGGGTGTCTCTCATGAATAGGAAAAGAAAATATTCGCCAAACTGCTTCATTACTACTGACATAGCGGCCCATTTGGTATTGGGTAACTTCATCATTGGAATTCTCTGCACCAATTCCAATCACAGCCATATCACTCCCTTTGGTTACATATTTGCAAATGTATTTAATAGATCTCACTGAATGGCAAGATTCAACGTTGATGTGTGCTTTGAATGTCTTTGATAAAATGGGTGAATATGGAACAATCCAACGATTATCTATTTCAATATCTTGTTGATTTAATTTGACAATTGTTGATTTTCCATTGTCTGCTGTCGATCTGCGACGATACAATGGATAACCGTCATTACCAGTAATTGTTTCCGATATTAATGTCCGTGGATATCGTTTTGAACATTTACCATCCATCATACACGGTGAATTTTGATTAAGAGTTCCACAGGGACCATGTATCATGTTTTTGATAACTACCTCATGCAATCCAGGATCTACTTGTACATTAGGGATTTCAGCTGATATCACTGCATCAACTTCATTTGGCCTTATCTTTTCAACCAACCAAATCAAAATGTGTGCATGTGGTAATCCTCGTTTCTGCCACTCCACAGAATACATCCAGCAGCGTGTCTCACCAAACACATTATGTTTTACGATGAAATCCATTAAAGATTTCAACTTTTGTCTAAAGACTCTGGCTGTAATATCATGACGATCAATGGGTGATTGCCCAGGGAATAACTCCTGCTTGATTTCTATCCATTGCGGATTGCATGTAAATGTGATGAACAAATCTGCTGTACCATAATGACGAACATACGACATGGCATCTTGAGCATATTCGTGCATATGCCGAGGGCTTCCGATGTATGTTGCTGGAAGAATAGTCATCCGACCGACATTCTGTGCATTTCCATCAGTATTAATCGCATCTCGAAGGTGAATATACTCTTCAGATCGGAGTTTGGTTTGATTCAACCTGATGAATGTTAATCTCTCCGTTTCAATTTTAACATACATGTCAACAACATATTTGTGATATAATCGCCGACATTTCAATATGTGATTATCTTCATTCTCCCGAATCATTAGGCGGTATGAATAATAGTTCATTGAACTGACTTTTTTGTTGGTTTCAGAACCTGTAAATAGATTTTGTTTTAATAACATTCAAATATAAAATTAAAATACATAATATAATGACTGAGATATTATCGCCATAGCTAAACTAATATTTTAGTTACCTGTAATGGGATTTATCATTTTTATTGAGAAATCGTAGCCATCTTCACCTTGCCAAAATATAATGGGATATTGCAGTGCATCATATGAGCGGTGTGTTTCCTTTATACGTTGTAATTGATCATTCCGACGATGTAAAACAATATCACGGGATTCCAAGTTTTCTCCAACTACAACGATAGCAACTTCATCAATAGTTGGTGCATTAAAACGTCTTGTATGTTGACCTGCAGGTGTTTTATCAGCTCTGATTACAATTTTGTGATTATCGGATGGCATCAGATCCAGGGCAGTTTTAAACAATATAATCAATTGATTGTGTTGATGAAATAAAGTTTGTAATTGTTCTACAATAGACCTCTTTACTAAATTGTTATGTGCACAACGCAGATCAATTTCTTGTGGTGAATTGCCCATAAAATAAATTTGCAGGAATTTGTTGTCGCTATCTGACACTGGTAACAGTGAACCTGCTCTGTGATATATTTGCCCTTGTATCTGTAAATAAAAAAAAAATATTATGGTGTGGTATAAATTAATGGATTGTCAGTGATCAAACTTAAATAATATTTGATCTTAAAAAGTATATATTTAGTTTTAACTAATATCTATCAAATATAAAATATAATAAAAGTGTCACTGAAACTGAATCACCATATAATATGATGACTAAGTGATATATAAGTGATTAAGAAATTGAAGATTAGTGACACATCTTAACTTTGGTGACAGAAAATTTTGTTCGCTAAAATAATTATGAGTAACTGCTATAATACATACCTTGAAAGTTGGCATAAAATTTTCCCGAACTACATTTGTTGCCCCAAATGAAGTCATTTGAAAGCAATTGTTATATTGTTGGATATGTGTCAAAAAGTGTATAGAATCTATTCCTATTCCTGAAACCAATGAGTACAATGGTTCTGGTGGTGGATCCAATGGTATCAATTTCACTTTACCATTTGCGCAACATAATCCATTGGCTTCGTTTTTGTATTTTAATGCCTTACAGTGTGAGCAAACCGAGTTCATAGAACCAATAACAACACATTGGTAGTTACTGTAGTCAATTGACACATCGTAACTGAAAGCAGCTCGATTCAAACTTGCGCGATTATTAGTTGAATGTCGCGCTCGCGCTTCACGCGTTTGTGATATCCGAATTCTTTCACGTTCATTTCCGTCGTCACGTTCTTGTGCAGTACGATTAGATCGGTAATTAGCTTGGTTTGTAGCATTTCTGGTTCTTCTACCTAAATTGCTTCGTCTTATAGGAGGCATATCAAATATAAATTATTTTTTCACTAATCACGAACTAAACAAACACTAACTAACTAAACACTGTACAAAACACGATATACGAATTTGTTTCGTGTATCAGTTGACAAAAGCAAACTCAGAAGATTAGGTAACAGACAACTTTTTTTTTTTTTTAATTTGACATGACTTGAAGTCAAATCCTTTTAAACCGTACGAATTGTTTTATTTATTTAAAATTTGGATATTAAAAATAATAAAACACTGTTGGTAACGCGATTTTTGTTTGACTGATGTAATGACGTGGAAACTGATGCATTTTATTTCGCGTGCCGAAACTAATACAAAAGAAAAGCGAGTTTCGGAACGCGACATTAAACTCCTCCAACTATGTATTCTGTGCTCCAACGCACACACGCACATTGTTTTGATAAATATGATCTTTGACGTTAGGAACACACCTACATTGCTTAGACAACAGTGAGTGCTTGTAATTTAATATGAACTTTATACCATAGCAATAAAGCTCAAATTGACTACGTTTTAGTTACAAATCATTTGTATGGGAAAAAGAAGGGCTATTTTTAGGGTTTTTCCAGCAATAATTCTAATTTTTCTCGCCGTAAAAACCATCCTTGAACTTCAACGAACATTTTAAAAAAAGATTTGGCCAAATTGGTCCAGGCGTTGTTGAGTTATGCGCTTACCAACATATTTTGCGATTCATTTTTATATTATAGATTAGCGCACGCATTTGTGGGATGGAGGGTAGTGCTCTCTTTTTACACATGGAATTGTGCACAATCATATTTTTAATACCTTTACAATAATTGACTTATGCAAAGTAACGCCGGATTCTATTAAATATCGTAAATACAGGTACCTTTTCCCATTGAAATTGTAAAACAAAAATGAAATGAAAAATGAAAAATTGTCCCGCATGAAGGATTTGGGTGTGTTAGCTCTACAAGATGGGACGGAAATAGACATTTGTATTTGTTTGGAACTATTGAGAACAAAGTGTAGCTTGTCGTTATTATCGTTGAAAACAAATATTTCACATGTTTTGCAACATCTAATATTGTAATCTGCACGTAATGTCGCACTTATTAAAGATTTAAAAATAATATACTTTATTTAATATCAGTTCACGGTAATAAGAGACCAATCGCTTGCATAGGTACTGTGTACCTTATTGATAACACGAAAACATACATATATACATACATACAGACTACTAGTACTCTATGACAATAGTTTAAAATTTGGTGAAAATAAATTTTAATAACTATAGTGCCGATTCTGTCGGAGCGAATTAAAATTGCATTCGACTGTTGAGCGTTTAATTTTTAACAAAAAATGAAAAAGATTATAAGTCAAAAACATGATACAACTATTTCCCTTCACGTATAAAACCAATATAATTACTATTTTCCCAAATTGCAAAACATCGAACTATGAAATACTAATGTTGACATGTACATTAAACAGTACATTATATAAGTGAAAGTTTGTTTAATAGACATATTGATAGATAGACAGTTTATTTCCAGGAATACAGTACGTAACATTTCTACGATATGTTTCGTTATACTTTTATTTTTGAATACATTACAACAAATGATAATAGTAATAAATAAAATACTATAGTATACATAAGATACAATAAAATATTAAAAAGGGAAAGAAACCACCGGATGATGTGGCCGGTCTGGGATAACCTCCTTCTGCATCTGAGCTCGGAGCGGACAGTCAGGCAGTGCCAGCTGCTACATTGCCCCAAAATGACGACGAAATCACGACAAGTATTGCATTAAACATAATTAAAGTCCAATTAGAGTCCATCGGTTTTCGGTGCTTGGCCACTTTTTACCTAAACATAAATATACTATAGCAAAAATGTACAGTTGATCATATTAAAAATCATTTATACTCATTGATTGGACCAATCCATAGGAGTACGTTGTCAACAGTTTTTCATGAAATGAAAATATATAATATTTAAATTTAATCATTTTAAAACTTTGTAAAATAAGTTACTTTATAGCTTTAGACAATTTAACAAACTATCGTGGATTCTCTCTTCAGACTTAAGTACCGGAACTAAAATAAACCTAATTAAAACAAAATCAACACCGGAGGTTTTAACTGACTAACAAGATTAAATAAAGTTTTAATAGCAACATGGTTTATAGTAAAATAGAGTTTTTTAATTATACAGGTAAAAACAGAAAAGCTACCTTAGTAATTTAGTTTTCGATTTCGTCTAATTCAGCAACTAAAGATTTAGTTAACAATTTTAGAAGTACTGGGGATAAAACCGAGGTCACTCACGTACTATGAAATAAAAGCGATAAAGAATAGGTTAGGTCGAATTCGTCTTTGCCGGCCGTCTTAAATGACCCCTGCTTAGAGAAATCCTCTTTTATTTATTTATCTATTTAAACTTTTAAGCACTAAGTGGTACATACGGCGGTCTTAATGCCAGAAGGCATTTTCTACCAGTCAATCATCAGGCTAAGCAGAGATAAACATTTGTAAGCAAGTTCACCACAACCATCGAAATAGAAATATCCATGTGATATTACTTTATACCAATACATTACATACATACATATATAAACGTACACACAAACACCCATATATATATAGATCAACTAATCTACTTGTGACAATCTATGCCAGACTCATGCAACAGATGATTTTAGGAAAAAAAAATCAAACATTATATATTTGCAACGATTTTTAAAGTGTTCACGGACTTTATTTTTGAAAAGAAACTAGAATGGAGCATTGAGACGTAATCACTTACATAAAAATGCACAGAAGTCTAATCATCACAAATATTGTAATCTCATCTAAACTGAGATGATTATAGATAAACCTTCGAACATCGAAGAGGCTAGCGTCAATCAGTCTGTTTAAATGACTAATTGAAAATCCGCCGTAAACTCAGGGCTGGTATTATCTCTACTTGGTATAGGCAGAGGTGAGTAACCGTTGAGCATCAACTTTTGAAAAACAACATCACAACGTGACAATCTCTCGCTGCTCTTTTTTATTCATTTTTGCAATTAATCGCTATTCAATACAATCTTAAACAGTTATGATGCAATTATTTTCGAACATTTCCGATCGCCAGAAACTCGTCTGTTACCTAGCTGAGTGCACTATACCTGCGTCATGTTGATATTTATAAAAAAAACTGGTATACTATCCTCTTGACAGCCTATAAATAATCCACTGCAATCATAGCCTCTCCCATAGGAAGGATTTGGCGTAATCACCATGCAGTGCAGCGAATTGGCGATCGCAATACCAGACACAAAGCACATTACATTTATGCGTGGTAGAGCCAAGCGGCTGCTTTTACTGCTGCATGAGTGGGCCGGCTCGACGGGTTAAATACCACGGCCTCGCAGAATACCGGCGTGAAGTGGAGTA
>DWHW01000040.1:0-11381 GCA_018248055.1 Zerynthia polyxena | reverse complement strand
AGCGCCATCTACTTTAAATTTGAGAAACTATGAATTTACACTTTACAAATTAAATTTTAATAGTAATAGATTAGACATACCGCCCACCAAGGACGAATAGTCCTTTAAAATAAGACCAATAACTCATCATTAATGAGACAACAGGAAGTTAATCTCCTAACATTTAACTATAAACAATTATTTAGATATATAAAATCTTCTGTGGACTGTAATTTAAACACATGGGACTTAACAAAGAGAATTAGGTTCTAAACTTTAACAAACTAAAAAGATAAAATTTACTTTGTTTCACACATGAAATACTATAACCAATGACCTTCTCAACTATGATAATAAACTTATATGACTACAATACAAAATTCTACATTTTAAATATCACTATTAATTAACAGGGGACATAGCTTGGAAGTTGGACGCTGTATGAGTGAATTTCTATAACGTAACGTTACAACTCTAGTTATTCTATCTTTTCCCGGATGAACATCCACTATCAAACCATAAAGCCATTTGGTGGGAGGCAAGTTATCCTCTTTTACCAATACAACATCACCTTTCTTTAATTCTGGAGACTGTGTCTTCCATTTATATCTTTGAAAGAAATGTGTTAAATATTCTTTTGACCAACGTCTCCAAAACTGTTGTACCATTCGCTGAGTAACCTGCCAACGACGTAAACTACTGGTTTGCACATGCTCATAATTGTGATCAGGGGCCACTAGTAAAGGTTCACCTACTAAAAAATGACCTGGTGTCAAGGGTACAAGATCGTCAGGGTCAGTACTAAGCTGAGACAGCGGCCGCGAATTGAGGCAAGCCTCGACTTGGGATAGGACAGTTGCGAGTTCCTCGTATGTGAGTGTCGTATCGCCGATCACGCGTTTCAGGTGATATTTTGTGCTTTTTATACCTGCTTCCCACAATCCACCGAAATTTGGAGCACGGGGAGGAATAAAACGCCATTCGGTTCCATTACTCGCTAATATGGATGCAACTTCATTCGATAATTCACTTGCGAACAATACCTTTAATTCCTTAGAAGCTCCGACAAAGTTGGTTCCATTGTCGCTCCATAGTTGAACACATCGACCTCTTCTAGCTATAAATCTTTTAAACGCGGCCAGAAACCCTTCAGAGGTGAGGTCTGAGACAGCTTCAATGTGTACAGCTCTCGTGGCCATACATATGAATAGGCAAATGTAACCTTTGTACGACTTGTGCCCTCTCCCCTTTGATACTCTAATATTTATGGGACCTGCATAATCAACACCCGAATATAAAAATGGCTTATTCGGGCTTACTCTACATGAAGGTAATTGGCCCATTAACTGGGGGCTGGTCTTAGCTGCGTGACGGATGCAAGGTACGCAGTGATGAATGTGTGAACGTACAAATTTTTTAATTTAGTTATCCAGTATCTCGAACGAATATAATTACACGTGAGCTGCTGACCTCCATGCATTGTTCTCTCATGAGCGTCTGCTACAATGAGTTTAGCCAGGTGCGATTCTCCACAAATTATTAAAGGATGTTTGCTGACGTCAGGTAAGTTTGAGTTTTCAATTCTTCCTCCAACTCTTAATAGATCATTAGTATCGAGATACGGATTTAATGTTATTAATTTGCTATTTTTATTAACTTTTTTATGTTTCAGGAGGCTGGTGATATCGTCGTGTAACGAGTGGCGCTGATGTAGTCGAATGCAACAGGTAAGTGCATCTTGAATTTCTGGAGCAGTGAGGTAAGGTAAGTTTTTTATTTTTTTCGTCTTAGGATCCTTTAATTTCAAAAATCTTCTACAATAAGCTACTACTCTGATTAGTTTTCTAAGGGAAGAAAATTTACACAACATCGCAGGCTCCGGATAGCTCTTTACAGACAAGCTATGTACTTTTAACTTTTTAATTTCTAAATCTGTTTTCTTATAGATTGATTGCGGTTTCCCATAGTGAATATTGTCATTTCGTAACCAGTCTGGACCGCATTTCCAAAGCATATTGTCTATCAACTCACAGACGGGAATTCCGCGCGATGCATAATCTGCGGGATTATCTTTAGACTTAACATACGACCACTGAGATGCGTCGAATTGACTTAAAATCTCTGATGTTCGATTGGCTACGAAAGTCTTCCACTGACTGGGATGGTCACTCAGCCAAGCCAAGACGACCGTTGAGTCAGTCCACGCGTGTAATTCGGGTTTTTCAATATTTAAAGCTTCCGATACTTCCAACAATAATTTAGAAACTAAAACGGCTCCGCATAATTCTAACCGTGGTATTGACACCTGCTTAATTGGAGATACTTTAGTTTTTGCCGCTATTAAGTGTGTTCTTATGGTACCGTTTTTAGCAATGCATCGCATATAAACCACTGCGGCGAAGGCTGCATTTGAAGCATCACTGAACCCGTGCAGCTCTATTTTTATATCAGTGCCAACCCTTTCAACCCATCGAGGTATATGAAAATCTACTAATTTAGACAATTCATTTCGGTAAAGCTCCCATTCTCGCAATAGTTCTTCGGGTAATTGGTCATCCCAGTCAAGTCCGGTAATCCATAATTTTTGGATAAAAATCTTTGCCTTAATAATGCATGGTGCTATCCAGCCTAATGGATCATACAAACGGCAGATTTCTGCTATAATTCCTCTTTTAGTTGTAGGAACGGATGAATCAGACGACAAAGTTACACTATAGCCGAATTCATCAGTACAGCGATTCCACGCAAGACCAACTACCTTTGTGATTTCATTTTCATTAAATTCCCTATTCGTTACAGTATTCTCCTGTTCTTTGTCCAGCAATCCTATTTTGTTACTGGCCCATTTCTGCAACTTAAATCCACCCCTTTGCAGTAAAGCATTCATTTCGTTGTACAGCTTAACTGCTTCCTTTTCCGATTGGCAACCGGTTAGGAGGTCATCCATGTAAAAATCCGTAGCAACTCTTTCTGCCGCTAACGGGTAATTATGTCCTTCATCAATTGCAACTTGCTGCAATGCCTTTACTGCTAAGTACGGAGCACATGATGTCCCAAACGTGACCGTCAGTAATCGATAATCACGAATTTTATCGTTGGTATCATCTCTCCATACAATCCGTTGATAGTCCACATGTTTTTTGGCCACTTTAACTTGCCGATACATTTTTATAATATCGGCCGTAAGGCCTATGGGGTGTAGACGCCAACGCATGATGGTGTGGCGCAACTCGGGCTGTAAAGTTGGACCAACCATCAACGTCGAGTTCAATGACACTCCATTAGGGTATGGGCTTGATGCATTAAAAACTACTCTGGTTCGTGTTGTACTTTTATCAAGTCGAACCACTGCATGGTGGGGCAACCAAACCCTTTCATTACCCTGTACCGAATCATCATGAACTTCCTCCATGTGGCCGAGAGTAAGGTATTCCCTTAAAACTTGAGAGTAATCTCGTTTTTGATCTCGGTCTTTAGCGAGTCTTTTCTCCAAACTCATCAGACGCTTTACCGCGATATCTCTTGTAGCACCGTAATTAATGTGCTCGGTGTTTGGACGAAAAGGTAACTCTACCACATAGCGACCACAGTTGTCTCGGCGCGTCGTTGCTTTAAAATGTTCTTCACACGCTTCTTCTTCCGGAGTTAAAATCTTTCTTTTGATTGAACTAGATTCAGCTTCCATTTCCCAAAACTTCTTTATTAACTCGTTCTCTTCAAGCCTGACGTGTAAATTCATAATAACATTATGACAATTTTGTTCCTTATTCCCGTAGCCGCCCACCCGGCCCGACAATATCCAGCCGAGGTATGTATCCTGCGCAATAGTTCCACCACTAGGGCTTCGTATTAAGCCCTCTTTCAGGATAGCACAATATACCTCCGACCCCAATAAGATATCAATTTTATTGGGGATACTATATTGAGGGTCAGCTAGCTGGAGGCGACCAAGCTCTGTCCATTTAGGCAGAGTGAAAGACTTTTCAGGCAAAATAGATGTTACCGAATTCAAGACGTGTGCTCTTATTTGTAACTTAAACGAGGGGTCACAAAGGGACTGTATATTGACCATAACCATCGATTTTGAGGTTAAGTCACTTCGATTTTTCCCCAATCCTGATATACAGCTCTTAGCTGCGATTTTTCTTAGCCGTAATAGTTGTACGGCAGCTTCAGATATAAAAGATGCTTGTGATCCTTGATCTAACAAAGCTCTCAATATCTGCTGCGAACCATTTATAGACTCGGCCTTGATCAAAGCCGTGGCCAGTAATGTCTGGCTTCGCCCTGTCACAAAATGGCTGCGAATATTTGTGGTCTCCTTCGTCTCCGACGATAGTTCCGGTTTATCTAGTTGTTCATTTCCTAGCGATTCAGGTTTAGATTTACCATGTAGCAGTGTATGATGATTGCCTTTACATAGACGACACTTGGTTTTTACCCAACACATTTTTCCATAGTGGTTATTACCTAGGCAGTTGAAACAAAGTCTAAGTGACTTTACAATATCGTGACGGTTAGAAACATCTTCTTTGGCAAATTTACTACAGGAATGCAGTCTATGACTTTCATTACAATGAGGGCACGTAACGCTGAGATTGGAAGTGGTGTGCAATACTTTAGTGTTTGTGTTGTTAGGACTAAACTTGGCTTTATTTTTACCAGGCTCTACAAATTCAAGCGCGCGAAAACGAGATTCTAAAAAGTTTTTAAACAGAACGAATGACGGCAAGTCTTCCCCAGAACTATTTATATATAACTCCCACTGTTTTCTTGTTTCAGGGTCCAACTTCAAGCTGACAACATAAATGACTATGATGTCCCATGATTCGACGTTAATGCCTAAATTTGACAATTCATGCATACAATCAGATGTCGTATCTAAAAGCTCTTTGAGGACATGAGCGGATTCCTGATTCATTACGCGTTGATTAAATAAACGTTTAAGAATACAGTTGGACATAAATCTTTTATTATCATACCTATTCTGCAACATTTCCCAGCATTTTTTATAATTACTCTGAGTAATAGGTATATGTTTAATTAATTGTTCCGCTTCTCCTCTCAATAGAGTTTTTAGATAGTGCAAACGTTGAACATCATCAAGAGTAGAGTTTTTATGAACTAATGAATTAAACAAGTCCTTAAATGAAGACCAATCCGAATATTTTCCGCTAAACAATGGTATCGAAATTTTAGGTAACCTAACTACAGAGTCTTTGTTACTTGCAGATGAACTCGTTTCTTTAGAACTGGGCGTCAACATCTTTAATGCTGCATTTAATTCTCCTTTATAAATTAGGTATGTTTCATAACCTCCATCGAAAACATCGCTTTCGGCGTAATTGCTCTCTTCTAGGACTTTTTTGCTGTAAGTAGACACTATTGCTTCATTTTTATTTGAAAATTTATAATATAATTCTTCTAGACCATCCAACCTTGCTTTAATATAAGTTTCATTGATTCGTTCCTTGGGAGATTTTTTAAAGTTAACTCGTCCTTTTTCGATCTGTGATCTAAGGTCTTCTAATACTCTCAAATCTCTCTCCATCTTGCTATTTGATTATCACACTTATGTAACTTAGTCAATTGAAATTAGTTAAAAGTATTTTTGAAAATAAAATGATAGGCAATTTTTCTAAGTCCAAAATGTGCGAATTTTCTAAGTGTTTGAAGAATTTTAGCCTCGTTGTAAAATTGGGCATAGGTTCCCCGTTGCGTCGTTATTTCTTAAAATATTCTAAGTCCTAAACTACACTTTGCAATTTTACAACAGTTCATGCATTACTATAATTTCTCTAAGTCCCTAATTACACTGATTTTTAAGGTTAAATTGTACTCACAGTTCATTTTCCACTTTACCGATTTCACTTCACTATTCTTGTTACCGTTAAAATTCTCGATCTCCACAGGTTCGTTTTGCTTCCAGATGGCGCCACTTTCGTCCGTCACAATTACTTGCAAGATTCCACGGCTTCGAATAACAGTATAACAGTCGTAATTCAGTATTACTAATTTACTTATCACTTGGATCGCTTTTCAAAAAACGCTCCGACTCGTAAGGACCCTTCTGTCCAAAAAGGGTAAACCGAATCAGGAAATAAAACTAGTGTTATATTTCCGGAACGCATAGACATTTATTCACACTAGCCAAAACACTATATCAAATGCAAACAAATTCTCTACACCGCGATCTAACAAATCACAGCGCCATCTACTTTAAATTTGAGAAACTATGAATTTACACTTTACAAATTAAATTTTAATAGTAATAGATTAGACAGGTAGGGTATTACGCAAACCCTCTTACAAATATATGCCGGCTTATATTGGCGTTTTTTTGGACTGGCCTATTTTCTGCAATGGACTAAAAAGTCAGATGTATTACTCGTAATAGTAACATAATAAAAGCGCTAGCTCTCATATCCATTTACTGCAGCTGTCTGAGAGAAAGTCTTTCTCACCTTCTTTTTACTAGAGCTTATCTGAACCAAAAGCACAGGTGATATTTTTCATGTTACGTTAAAATGCAATTAAAGCTTAGAAACGAAACCGATGCAAGCTTAATGTTACGCCAACTTGGATTATTGGTTTTCGTGTAATGAGTTCAAATTTATAGTAGATACATTTGTAAGTTATCTGTTCTCAGATTAAATTATGTCTGAGAATTCTCGTAAAATGAAACATTTTTATAACTACTAAAATAACTACACAAAATAAGCCTTGCATTAAAAATCTACAACAGTTAATAGTCTTAAAATCTAGTGTTTTAATAAATTAGGATTGCCAAATTATACGGTTAGTCTATAGAACGAACGTTTTGTTTTCCATTACACTTACACACCTTTTTCATGATCATTAATTACATTAGTATGGTGTATGGACGCAGGATCGAGCTTGCCATTCGACTATTGTCGTGAACCATTCCAGATACGAGCTATTAGAGCTTAGTTGGAATGGTTAACAAAAAATTAGCAATGTTATTAGCATTGCTAGTATTCTTTTTTAAAATAAAAGGATTGATTTTATGGTACAATTAAACCATCTGTACAATATCATAACAAAATAAGTGCTCTTATAATGGCGCATTAATCACACATGTTCATGAATTATTAATTATAATATCACAAATTGTCTATCCAAAACACTGTTTATTAATTTTATTAAAGCTCTGTTTAGTAATAAGAGTGTTTTTGGAGCATGCTCTTTTGTCCTCGTAATTAAAGGTTAAATAACGAAATCTAACAATTGATCAGGTAGTAACATGTGATCGTGGCTCAGTTGGAAAGAGTGACTTCACGGTGCGGCGGAGGTCGTGGGTTGGAGTCCCACCCGAGTAAGTTGATTTTTTTTAATTTTATATTTCTCAAAAATAAACATAAAATACATATTTATAAAGAACAAGAATATAAATCAATTCACAAAGAATATTTTATATCAGCTGTTACAAATACCTATTGTACAAAGGGAATTTTAAAATACGAATCTTAAAGAAATTTTTGACATTATTTTTTGTATATTTCTATGACATTTCTATAATAAACAATTATTTACTTTTAACAATTATAAAAAAGTTTGCAATAAGCCTGTTAGATAAAGGTCTAGTCATGTAAATATTTAAATAAAATATTAATTATAAAACTAGCAAAATAAATTAGAATTATAATAAATTTTCACAAATGTTTGTTTAGTGAATGCTTGTGTGCGGGGCTTGCGCCTTTGCGTGCTTCTTGGTGTTATTTGAATGTATAAAAATAACAACCTCGTGATGCCCTTGCAAAACCAACCTAGTCCTGATCTACCTACAACCATCGAATGGCCACAACACTCTGCTACAACGCACTCTTATAGCGACTCAGTTTTAGGCCGTAAAATGTCCTACACCTTGTTTTTATGTATGAGGTTGTCGATCGATCAAACTTTCTTCTCTAATGGTCATCAATTCTTCGAACTGTGTAGTTGGTCCACGGGCTTATTAGCACTTTAGCTTACCGGTCCTAAAACTACGTTAATTTCCCATATAACTACGTTAATTATCCATAATAAAATAGATTTACACAAATTAGGTATTAAATATTTCAAAAAATGTTCAGATACTTGTTGAATTTAAACATAAAACTATTTAAATATAACATAATTATTTAATAATGACACACATGTTATATAGGCAAATAGCGAAAAGGCTATAGACACATTCGGAATATAAATTGGTACATATGTTTGGTTTTAAATTAAACATAAATTGGCCGGGCGGCAAAATAATATTTTTAACATTCTCTAATTATCTTAATAATCTAATATATTTTTTTACATCGATAGCCTAAAACATATATTAAATATTTGTTTTATAAATATTATGAATATTCATCATAAATCGGTAAAACAGCCACTTTATTAATGGCTCTTCTATGAATACTTGTACTAGTTTTGACTTCAATCACTCGTACTTGCCCATCGGGGCCGTGAATTAATTGTACAACTCTAGGTAAAGGCTATTGCAGTGGTGACGTATTTTCCCCAATTAACAAAACAAGACTATCAATTTTAATATTGGGAATAATACTATATATAATAGTGCCGTTTAGAACGTCCCAGCATCTGCGATAAATAATTTTTAAGCCAAATTTTCCAAAAAACCTAATTTGTAAACCTTTTCCAAAATTTTAAAAATAAATGTTAAATGAGGTCAAATCTTGTTGAAGGAATTGCATTTAATGGGGCTCCACAAAGAAAATGAGCCGGAGTAAAAAAAATCATTAGCATCGTGTGATAATTGACTTATGGATCTCAAATTTAATATTCTTTCAATATGAATCATTACTGTTTAGAACTGCTCATATGTAAAACAAATGTTTCCTACTACCCCTTTAAAATGGTATTTGAAATACTTCACTTATGCTTCCCAGATACCCCAAATGTCAGACAATATGATGGGACAAATTTGAATTCAAAACCTTTTATGATACAAAATCCTAGCACATTAGTTGCTGCTTAGAACAATTTAATAAATGCAACTGCCGTAATTGATTATTTGCACCTTTGAAAGTAGAAGCATTGTTACAGTGAACAAAAGGTGGTATCCCGCGCCTAGAACAAAATCTTTTAAATGCATCCAGGGAGCATTCGGCTGTTAAATCCGATACCTAAATTCTAAAAGTTAAATCCAATTCTAAATGTATGCATTAAGTTACAAAACAAACCAACACTAACACGTATCCTTTACTTATAATCGATCTACCTATGGTGGATTGTTTTATTTGGAATGGACCGCAAAAATCGATTATGATTATGTTAAAAGTCTTTAATAACGCGCGAGTGGGGTAAGGCGCCCATCAATTGCTGGGCCGTTTCTGCTTTAAGGTTAAAACAAATTGTACATTTATGAAATATCTGCTTTATCTCCCTTACAAAACTAACTTTTGAATTTTTTTGCATTAAACTATAAAGGGCTTATTTTAAACCAACGTTTAATAATTTCAAATGCTCATTGCGAATAACAAGAGTAGTGAAGTGGCATTTATTAGGCAATATAATTGGTAACTTTTAATTAAATGGCAAATTAGCGTTTTCGAGTCGTCCTGCTACTACATAATATAAATCGACTTCATTCGGAATGAAGTTTAAATTGTACTTCATGTAAGACAACTGAGTAGGGTTTATCTCCTTGACAAAGTATCAGCAGGATTATATATTTACATGAAACCATTGACATTCATGAGTTTAGTCTTTAATGGTTTAATGGTATAACAGGATATATGAAGGATTGTTTACGAATTTAATCCAACAAAGCACAATTTGAGAGTAACAAACACTGACATATACTTATTAAACAAATACTGACATATACTTATTTTCAAATACGGACACTAAATTGTTGAATAGTTTAGAGAGATATACAGCACCATTAAGCTCTAATCTAAGTATGGTTAATCTAGTACTGATAGGAGAAATTCTGGGATTGACAAACTAATGAGACATACATTTCCTTTCCATGTATTGCTCTTAAATATATGCAAGAGCTAAAAGCAATATTGTAATACCCTATCAGGTCTATATGACCTGCCTCAAAAATTCTTAAATATCGGTTCATTGTGATTGGATCCATATTCATTAAATCACTAAAAATATATTCCATGAAAGTAGTAATTTACCGGTGAGTGGGGTGTCCCAATTAAGATATTCCTTCCATAATCGCTGCATAAATTCTTTAGCCCTTGTAACTATGGGTCCAGCTAATCCTAAAGGATCAAAGAATGTCCCAACTTAGCTGCTAAAGGATACTTATCGCCATACCTTTTGGTCAATTCAACTATGCAACGAGTTGCTAGGAAACTGGAACTTCTCACTTTATATGTGATGGTTAAGTGCTGTACACAAGGTAATGGATCATTGATTTTATTACTCCAAAGTATATTTTGCAAATGATTATGTGAAGGATCTGTTTTTATTTGTCTATAGAATTGACGGACATCACATAAACTTATAAGAACGAAATAATAACAATACGAGTATAAGAAAAATAATTTTTTGCACTAGGGGTCCCTTATGCAGGACACACGACTAATATTTAAATTTGTTTTTGCGCTTGCATCAAAAACAATCCTTAGTTTTGTAGTCTTACGATCATCTCTTATAACAGGGTGATGAGGCATAAAATAATATTGATCAACAGCGATATTGATTGATGACAGATCAATAGCCTTTGTTAAATTTATCAGGTCTAGTCTAGTATATATTCTTGTATAAAATCAGAATATGTTTTCTTGAGTTCCGGGTTTTTAATAAATTGTCTTAATAAATTGTTCAGTCGTCGTGCAACGTTAACTTAAATCAGGTTAGGTTTAATTCTTCAATCGGTATTTTAGGTAGTAGCCTTACCTGAAATCGATTATTTAATAGTAAGCTACCGAAGTACTAAATTCAGGCTTTGATGCAGCCATTAGGCTCCTTATTTATTTCGGGAGTGTGTTGTTCTTCCCAAAATGTTTGAAGGAGACGTTCCACATTTTCATTTTCGCTAGTAGCAGTGTGCAAAACAAAATTTTTATTTTTTATATTTGAGAAACAAAGGCTGTATCTGTCTATGTTGCCAGACAAAACATAGCCGAACTTAGTAGACAGCAAACATAAATTTCCTGCAGGCAGTTCAATTTTCTCTGGAAGCATAATTTTGAAAAATACTTCAGAGGTAAATGAAAGAGAAATTGGACTTGGAATATTAAATTCACTGTCAGCCAACTGAATATTATCCGGATGATTAATAAAATTTATTTCAAATTTGTTCTGTGGAAGAAAAGAAGTTCTCCACCACAGAAAATAATGTATTTTACCGCGATATCTCTTGTAGCACCGTAATTAATGTGCTCGGTGTTTGGACGAAAAGGTAACTCTACCACATAGCG
>DWHW01000039.1:0-11409 GCA_018248055.1 Zerynthia polyxena | reverse complement strand
CCCAGTGCTCTGAATGTCAACGTGAAGAAATTCAAGCAAGCGCGGGTAAACGGCGGGAGTAACTATGACTCTCTTAACGAACTTCTCGGAAGCTTCGGCCCTAACGGGCGGAGATAATAGTCGCTCCTAGTTCGGGATGACTATTGTGTGGATGGTCAGAGAACCGCCAGCCATTTTTTGGCCAATCCATTACACGAACTTCCCGGACTAGCAAATGGGGTCTTGCAGATGGGCGAGACTCAACTCCTACCTGTGGCCTGCTCGTGGCGCCGCTGCTCAAGACAGATACAGGAGGGGGGGCGTGCCTAAAATAGTCTACTCCGATAGCGGCTGATGCGGAGAGACAGTCTCGTTGGCACTTTCCTTGATTTCGAGGCATAGCGCATTTTCCGCTATGATCTCCTGTTCGGTTTAAGTTTCGGGGCTTTTAGCCTCGTCGTCGGCGATCGGACGGGAGAGCGTAGTCAGGCTTGTGACCGGGTTTGCTGGATTCAAACAGTATGCGCGGCGTTCTCTATCTTGGAACGTAACCCGGGCTAGGTTCGTGGTGAGATTCCACGAACAGCCCCAATGGGCAGGCACTTGTGCCAGCCAAGTCCAATCGCTTTTCTTCGGTTGGGGCCTAGCGAAAGCGGTGGGCGGACCCGGCGGTTGGGCTTGCACCCCGACAGCCAAGGGCTATAAATACAAGCAATGAGTGAAATGAATAGAGAATATACATTTTGCCACCCTGGCCTCCCACAGGAGCCGGGGAGCTTGGCCCTTTCTTCGACCGTTCGGACCGGGGCCCCGGCCACGACTCCGACGGTCAATGGATGGATCTGCACAGTGTGTGATCGCTCGTTCACCACTAAGACGGGGTTGGGCGTCCATAAAAGGAGAGCTCACCCCGATCAAGCCAACGCGGAGGCTGCACCAAAATCGGTGAAGCGCAGATGGCGAGATGAGGAAGTGGCGCTGATGGCAAGTTCAGAGGCAAAGCTGCTCGAGGAGACCGGCTGCTGCACGAACGCAGACCTGCTCCAAGCACTGACGGGGTCCGAGCGGACCCTGGAAGCCATTAAAGGCAAGAGACGTGACGCCAAATATAAGTGCCTGGTACAAGAGTGCCGGGCCAAATTACGGGCTGAAGGCGAAGACCAAGCGTCTCGGAGCGGGGGTTCAGCACAGCCGTTATCTGAGACGGCCGAACCCGATGACCAGCCACTGCCGAACTCAGTCGAGCTGCCTGTCGCCCATGATCCGACACTGCGCTCAGAAGGTGTCCCAGTTGACACGTGTGCAGCCCAAATTGTCGCGGATCTCCTTCAGGGGGCCGCGGCGAGGAGGGCGCGACACGACCTGGGTTCCCGGAGTGCGAGGCGCCTCCGCATAAACCCGGATTTGACTCGGGCCGACACCGCACTGGCGGGAATGTCGAGCCGAAAATGGAGACGAATTGAGTACGCGAGGGTACAAGAACTTTATCGGAAATGCCGAAGTCGAGCGGCAGCCGAGGTTATAGACGGCGTGCATAGGAGGGTCAGGCACTCTCTGGAGGAGATGGACGCCTATTGGCGCCCGATCCTGGAGAGGGTGTCGGACGCTCCGGGGCCCAGACCGGAGGCGATACTCGCTTTAAGGCGAGTGGAGCAGTACGGGGGCGTGCGCGACTTCTCTCGGCTGTGGGCGCCTTTCACGACCGACGAAGTGAAGGCGTCCAGCTTCAATTGGCAGACCGCTCCTGGTCCGGACGGTATCCGCCCAGACGAATGGAGACAAGTTCCTGCGGCCCGGAAGGCGGAAATATTCAACTCTTGGATGGCCGCTGGTGAGATTCCAGAGCCGCTTCGGCATTGCCGGACGGTCTTTGTGCCTAAGACGGACGAGCCAGCTGGGCCGGGCGATTACAGACCGATTTCAATCGCGTCTATTCCGCTCCGGCACATGCATTCGATCCTGGCGTGGAGGCTGCTGGCATGCTGCCCCCCGATGCACGACAGCTCGCGCGCGCGAGCAGGAGGTACTTGAGAGAGTGCCATGTAGCGGTCCTCGATATCTCGAAGGCGTTCGACACAGTGTCCCACGGGGCGCTTGTTGGACTTCTTCGGGATCGGGGCCTGCCCGCGGCATTCTGTGACTACATCCACCGGCTGTATGACACCGAGACCACCTTCATTGTGGTCAACGGACAGCCGGGCACTCCTGCTAAAGTGGTCCGAGGCGTTCGACAGGGAAATCCGCGATGGACGTAATTCTTGCGACACTACCCACCGAGGTAGGCTACAGGTCGCGCGAGTCTCAGCTCTGGCCTTGTTTTCAACGTGTTTTCAACGTGTTTTCAACGTGTTTTCAACGTAGCGTCTCATGTTCAACCATAAGAAGAGATCCATCTTGTCGATGTTGCCGGACGGGAAGCGCAAGAAATACCACCACCTGACCAGGAAGCAATTCCGGATCGGTCGGATGTGGTTGCCACAAATCACTTGAATGAACGCTGGCGCTATTTTGGCGTCGACTTTCTCGCGTCTGGATGCGTAACATTAGAGCATGAGACCGAAGTTGCATTAAATAACATCTCTAAGGCACTCCTTAAACCGCAGCAGCGGCTCGAAATCGCAAGGAAACACCTGATTCCGAGATTCTTGCATAGCCTTGTGCTGGGCAAAATATCGGAAGATATGTCATGCTCGATGTTCATATCCGAGGTGCGGTAAGGAATTGGTTGAGGCTCCCGAAGGATGTGCCTGTCGGGTACTTCAGCAAGTGTGTTCCCATGACTTCGGGCAACCGTCCCGGAACTCAATTTAAAAGAGTTCGATCGGCTCTGCTCGTCGAGTTGGCCAGTGTCAAGGGCCCAACGGCAGACCCTAAAGGATCCGGTAGAAACTGGGCCGACAAGGTACACCGAAAGTTCACCAAGGAGGATCCGGTCACGGGTACTAGGTCCGTCGATCGGTTATGGCGTGAGAAGCTGAGGGACTCGGTGGACGGACTCGAGTTGCGCGAGTCCATCCATACTCCGGCGTCTACGAAGTGGATTCGGGAGGTGTCTTACGGATTCTCCGGACGCGACTACGTTACCAAGACGATGGCATCATGGTACGGCGGCAATAATATGTCGGGCTGGAAACCCTAACTATTGATGCATAAGACGAACCTGACGCCCTAACGATTCCTAGTTTGGGATGATAGTTGTGTGAATGGTCAGACAACCGCCAGCCATTATTTGGCTAATCCTACGATGATGAAGAAAGGGGCAACACCCCGGGCAAGCAAATGGGGTCTTGCGGTCTGGTTGATCATATTCCAGTTTCGTGAGGCTCAGATCCTACCCGTAGCCTGCACGTAGCGCCACTGCTCAAGACGGATACGGGAGTGGGGGTGTGCCTAAAGAAGTCTACCCCGATAGCGGCTGATACGGAGAGACAGTCTCGTTGGCACTTGCTTTGTTTCGAGGCATAGCTCATTTTCCGCTGTGGTCTCCTGTTCGGTTTAAGCTTCGGGACTTTCAGCCTCGTTTGCGATCGGACGGGAGACCAGTCAGGCTTGTGACCGGGTTTGCTGGACTCAAACAATATGCGCTGCGTTCTCTATCTTGGAACGTAACCCGGGCTAGGTTCGTGGTGAGATTCCACAAACAGCCCCAATGGACGGGCACTTGTGCTCACCAAGTCCAATTGCTTCCCTTCGGTTGGGGCCTAGCGAAAGCGGTGGGCTGACCCGGAGGTTAGGCTTGCACCCCGACTGTCACGGGCAAACAAACAAACAACAAGTGAAATAGAAAATATATAATTTTGCCACCCTGGCCTCCCACGGGAGCCGGGGAGCTTGGCCCTTTCTTCGGCCGCTCGGACCGAGGCCCCGGCCATGGCTCCAGCGGTCAATGACTGAATATGTCTCGTATGTGAGCGCTCGTTAGTGGACGCCTAACCCCGTTTTCGTAGTGACGAAAACGGGGTTAGGCGTCCATAAACGGAGAACTCACCTCGTTCATGCCAAGGCGGAAGCTGAACCAAAATTGGTGAAGCGCAGGTGCGAGACGAGAAAGTGGCGTTGATGGCGAGTTCGGAGGTGAAGCTGCTCGAGGAGAACGGCTACTGTACGAACGTAGACCTGTTCAAAGTATTGATGGGGTCCGAGCAAGAGCGACAAATATAAGAGCCTGGTGAAAAAGTGCCAGGCCAAGTTACAGGCAATAGGCGAAGATCTAGCGTCAGAAAACGGGGGTTCAGAACAGCCGTTATCTGAGAAGCCCGAACCCGACGACCAGCCACTGTCGACCTCTGTCGAACCACCTACTGCCCATGATCCAACACTGTACTCGGAAGGTGTCCCAGTAGACACGTGTGCATCCCAAATTGTCACGGATCTCCTTGAAGGGGCCACGGCGAGGGGGGCGCGACACGACCTAGGTTCCCGGAGTGCGAGGCACCTCCGCATAAACCCGGACATGACTGGGGCCGACTCCGCACTGGCGGAAATGTCGAGCCGCAAATGGAGGAGAATAAAGTACGCAAGGGTACAGGAACTGTACCGGAAATGCCGAAGTAGAGCAGCAGCCGAAGTTATAGACGGCATGCACAGGAGGATCAGGCACTCTTTGGAAGAGATGGAGGCCTATTGGCGATCGATAATGGAGAGGGTGTCGGACGCACCGGGGTCCAGTCCGGAGTGCTCTCGGAGGAGACTCGGCGTGCGCAAGTTCTCTCGGCTGTGGGCACCTGTCACGACTAACGAAGAAAAGGCGTCCAGCTTCAACTGGCGGACCGCGCCTGGTCCCGACGGTATCAGCCCGGACGAATGAAGGCAAGTTCCTGTGGCCCGGAGGGTAGAAATTTTCAACTCTTGGATGACCGCTGGCGAAATACCAGAGTCACTTCGGCATTGCCGGTGGTCTTTTTTCTTTTCGACGAGATGTTGGGGAAGAGTAGGAGTTATCCGAGAGAGTGCCATGTGGCGGTCCTCTTCGGCGGTCGATTTTTCAAAGGCATTCGACACAGTGTCCCACGGAGCATTTGTTGGACTCCTTTGGGTTCGCGGCCTGCCCAAGGCATTCTGTGACTACATCCACCAATTGTAATATACCGCGACCACCTCCATGGTAGTCGACGGACTGCCTGGCTCTCCTGCTTATGTGGGCCGAGGCGTTCGCCAGGGAGACCCGTTGTCGCCTATATTGTTTAACATGGCGATGGACGTAATTATTGCGTCACTACCCATCCAGGTAAAAAGGAAGCGAGTCTTAGCTCTGGCATATGCCGATGAGCTCGTGCTGTACGCGTGCAGCGAGGTAGGGATGCAAGAATCCATTGACCGTGTTTTAGGCTTAGCATCGGCGATGGGACTCAATGTCAACCATAAGAAGAGCTCCATCTTGTCGATGGTGCCGGACCGGAAGCGCAAGATATACCACTATCTGACCGGGAAGCATTACCGGATCGGTCGAATGAGGTTGCCACAAATCAATTGCATTAAACGCTGGCAATATCTCAGTACCGAAATCTTCGCGTCTGGATGCGTATCGTTAGAGCATGAGATCAAAGTTGCCTTAAATAACATCATAACATATTGCCTTAAATAACATCTTTAGCCGCAGCAACGGCTCGAAATCGCAAGGGGACACCTGATTCCGAGGTTATTGCATGGCCTTGTGCTGGACAAAATCTCGGAGGATAGGTTGTGCATGCTCGATGTACAGATCCCGAAGGATGTGCCTGTCGGGTACTTCCATCCAAGAGTCCATGCAAAGTATGGCGGCATAACGGTCCCATCGCTTCGGGCAAGCATCCAGGAACTTAGGAACAGAGGTTCGGGTGGCTTGACTCGTCGAGTTGTTTAGTGGTATGGTAAATAGGGGTTGAACTGCCGCGCTGGATGTGTGGCAAGGGAGACGACGGCTCAAACCATTCAGAAGAGTTGGCGGATGCACGGTGGTCGAATCCTTCGCCACAATCGTTTCATGGGGTCGGTAGCAGAAGCGATGGCCTCAAACCAATGGTTGGTGTTGACCGAGCCTCACATCAAAACCTCGAAAGGCCTTCGAAAGCCTGACATCATCGCCTCGAAGGGGGACGTCGGGGTTATAGTGTACATCTAGGAGGTCTCTGAACGAAATCATCAGGAGAAACGTGCTAAGCTACGATGAGCTCGTCGATTAGGGTGCAGGTAGACTGGGGCGGACCGGCAAAAGATAAGTCCGCGCGACATTCTGTACGATTTCCTGGAGGGGCATTTGGAGCCGCAGCTCCTATAAGTACATGAAGCAGCTCCTCGGGCCTAAAGAGAGTCTATTCCGGACTATAACATGTATGGCATTGAGAGGCTCACACCTAAAGGTGACATGATTTTTTCAGATGACCGGGAGAGTGGTTGGGACGTACTCTGGATAAGCTCTTAGAACGCGTCATTTCAATATATACTCCCAGTATCGCACGCGGGATCTTTGAATCCCAGGCGATTCACAGTAACAGCACTGCGTTTCTTGTTAAGCACCGGAAAGTATTCTCGATAATGCTACTGATAAGCAATCTCTGTGGACATCTCTGGCGCTTTTGAAAACGCCTGATGGCCGACGATACTGGTCAAAGCGAGGGGAGGCGGGTGTCCGCCTAATATCTTCATGATGTTTACAGACTTCTTTGCCTCCAGACGCGTGGGCTTAATCGTTGGTGATCAGGTTGAATGGAAGGTGTCAGCTATGGGCTGTCCTCAGGCCTCGGTGCTAGATGCCACACTTTGGAACCTATTAATGGATGACCTACTCCTGTTTCCGTTGCCGGAGGGAGTCTCGATTGTAGCATATGCGGACGACGTCACGATTCTGATCATCTGGTTTACTCCAGGGAAGGAATCGAATCTAAGCCTCAGGACACTTTAGAACTCATTCAAAACTGGGGTGGCAGAAATAAACTTGAGTTTTCCTCTAGTAAATCGTATTCAATGACGATTAACGGAAAATTGCAGCGCCCTTCGGTAATTAACTTTGGAGGAACCTCGATCAGAAATGTCACCGCAACAAAAGTACTAGGGGTCACTATAAACTCGAATCAGTCGTTCGTCCAACAGGCAGATATAGACATAGACATAGGCATTGGTGAGAGGGCGATAAAAGGATTTGGTAAAATGTTTCGGGTGTCGGCCTACTCTTGGGGGATTCGATGCCAGCATTAAAGCTCATATACAAATGTGTGTATGCAACGACAATAACGTATGCTGCGTAATGTTGGTACGAAATAGCTGCTGCTTACGCTGTTCACAGTGCACTACTGAGATCGCAGAGGTCCGCATTGGTATTGCTCACCAAAGCTTACACCAATGCTTACAGATCCACCAGTACTGCAGCCCAACAATCTAGCCCTACTATAATTGTATGTGATAAAGATAAATATGACCATATTGTCGATTATTCTATTTTGTTTAGGTTAATTGTGCGGTGTAAAATAGTGATAAATATCATTCAATGACCTCATTTGAGTACTATAAACCTTTACTGTTATGTTAGTTTTTAGCTTAGGACCACGCGGTCCATATAAGAATAGTACTGTAGCTCCGTTACATTTAATTGTTTTATAATAGTTTTATAACAATTTTAGCATTAGATATACTCTTATCAATAACATTTTAGTATTTTATCATAGTTTTACTTACTTATTTATTTAAAAAAACCACGTGACAATTATGTATGTGGGTATCTGGATGTTATATGTACGATAGTCAGGTGTCAACTGTCATTTGACATTGACACGGATAAGTGAAGATCACAGGCTGCAACAGTACGTATCTCGTTGTCCTGCCAACTGCAGTAATGTGCGTCACTTTGTACAGCCGTCTGCAGAAGCAGGTGCCTTGGTGTCACGACTGCAGCACACAGCGCGGCATCTGGAAAATAATTATATTAACATATTATATATATTTAGTAGACATTTATTACCTATTAATAAGAATTAATTAAACATGTTTAAAGGTTGGTATAGATGTGTTCATAAAATCATGCTTCTTAGCCGATGCCCACAGACACAAACAGCCAAGAAAATACCTGCTGGAGTTTATAGTTGCTAAGAATTTGTGACAATTTAGTGGTATTTAGCTGTAGTGTACAGTTTGGGTGCGATTTTATTGACATTTAAAAAAATTGTTACTAACGGTAACAATTTTTTAGTTACAGACATTCAGAATAAATGAAAAAACATCCGACCAAAAGTAAGTAGATCGATGACGGGCAGCAGCGTCTAAGGTGCGAGATGTCCGGTATGCGATCGCGAATCAGCTTCCGAGCGCGATGACTATTTCGGGCATGTGAGGCACTCGTGTGTGCTGCAGTGCAATATTTGTAGTTAGGTAAGGTAAAGCGATCGGACTAAGTTATACCCGAAATAATCATAACACTGATTTACAGTTCAGCATTGCTCTTCAAATAGCCAGTTAATTTACATCTTCTCGAAATTAATTAAATACTTGTTTAAATTACCTTTTTTAATTTGAATTAATAGTAAATGTGATTCGCTTATAGCAGGTAGGTCAATGCACACTCATCATCATCATCATTTCAGGGTGTCATCATACTAACCATCTTTATGTATAAAATTCCGGTGTGCGTGTTTTCGTAAGGCTTTTTATAAACTAAACTTGCTTGCTTGCCCGATTTTGATTATGAATTTTATTGGTATTTATGGCTGTGTATCTGGATGGTTATTATCTAAACATGGATCCCACAGGTGCCGCAATGGGCAGAACAAGATTGCTGGGCTAGCTAGTTAACATTTACAAGTTTCGTTTTCCCAAATATTATTATAAAATCGTTAATAGAATCAGGCGTTACTCTGCGGAAATCCATTATTTAAAGGAGTTAGAAAATATTATATATAAAATATAGGTTGTTATTACAACAGCAAATGACTGCGCACGTGACTAGGTGAGGCCTTCATAATTAACAAAGGATGACGTAATCGGTAGTGCTCGTTAAGGCGATAAGGGCCGGCTTTATTAATGAGAAGGTATAAAAGGCGGCTCGAGTGAGTCAGTCTTCACTCGGATCGCCCACAGTATTCGGTAGCGCTCACACGCTACCACCGCTCGGACCGTTTCCTTCTCAGGTTGTCCCAAGCGCTTGTTTGCAAACGCTCCGGGACTACCGCCCGCGCTTAATGTGAGTGCGGCGTAGCAACCGGCAAAAGTGATATCCTGCGTTCAGCGGTGTCTTGCTCCTCGCCCTCGTGCCCCGTAACAAGGGTACGGGCGTTAGCGGGGAAAGATCTGCCGTTGTCGCATCAGGTCGCGGTATACTGTGCTCCAATGAAGAAATCAGTCAGCACCCCGAGGAAGCAGAACCTCCCCCCGGAAGGTATATCTCCTTCTGAGGCCAGCCCAGAGCTGTACAACTCCATAATGGAGAGCGAAGCCAAGGATGACGGACTCCCATCCACCCCAATGGCGGACTTTAATATTGAAAACCTCTCGCCAACGGCCCAAGTGGAACACGAAGTTGCTCTCATGCGCCGCTTGACGAGACTGAACCTGATGCTACCAGAGCACGGAGACTACATGATAGCGTCTCTGCAAAAGGGCTTACAAATGCTCATTAATGAGGGCTATGACATGTCCATTGATGAGACCGAAGCTGAAGATATCCGGGTCAATGCGGAACGGATGGTTATTTCTCCAGTCGGGGAGTCACCATCACCGTCACCAGATTCATCCCCAAAAAAGGAAAGAAGACCTGAGAAGGTAGAGGAAATGGTTACCCCCTCTCCTTCCCATAATACAAATGATGAAACTACAGTGCCAGTCCAAGAGTCAGTGCCCGTATCCGCCGCGCCGCGCGCCCCGTTGGCTGCGCCAGCGAATACACCTCTGGAAGACACTGACGGCAGCATTAGCATCAGCTATGCAAAAGTCACGGCGAATACCGATAGCCCTGGTAAATCACACCCAGTATTGAAGCCTGTTACAGAGAACACAGGACGAGAAAAAGAAGGAGGCCCAATAAAACGAAGATACCCCCCTATAGTGGTGGAGTACCTGCCTAATTGGACCCATCACTTCAAGGAGATAGCCTCTAAACTAGGCAAGCGCCCCAATGCTCGCCCCTCAGGGAAAGGGGTCCGATTTTATCCAGAATCAGAAATAGAGCAGCAGAATATAACGAGTTACCTTAACTCAATTGAAGCTCAAGAAAAGTTAGTGTGGTTCACGTACTCTTCGCCGGCAGACAAGTGCGTGAAAGTTGCTTTACGCGGCCTGCCGGCGGAGACGGATCCTACAGACATAGCAGAGGCCTTGAGAGAGAAAGGATACCAACCGGAACACATCCGAAGTATCAGTGCACGTAAGGGACGACCGGGTGTCGTCTTCTTCGTGCAACTGAAGAGAACCCCAAATATCCGGAAGGATATTTATAAGCTAACTGAGCTACTCTTCATGCCCGGAGTTCATGTAGAGCCCTGGAGAGGCAAAAAAGGAATATCGCAGTGCCATAGATGTCAGCTCTTCCGCCACTCCTCACACTGCTGCCATCGGCCGCAGGTGTGTGTGTGTTGTGGGGGAGAGCATTATGCCAAAGACTGCCCGAGACCAAGAGATGAGCCGCCAACTTGCGCCAACTGTGGTCAGGCACACACGGCTAACAGCCGTCAATGCCCTGTCTACATACAGGAATTGCGTAATCGCAATGCAGGACCAGTGGCCATCTCATCACAGCCAAAGAGGAGACCGACTCCACAAAATGAAATCAAAGCCACAGTCGATGCCAACCCGGAGGCCCAACATCTGATGGCACCGGCAAATAATCCAGTAGCACGTAGTGGATCTGGATCGATTCCGTCCCCCCGCAAAAAGCGCAGAGGAGGAAGGAAACCAAAGAAGGCCTTGGAAACGTCTGCAAACCCAGACGCCCTGTACACAGAAAAGTCTATCCCGGTCATTACGGTGATACACATCATACAAGAAGCCCTACTGGCCACTCAAACGGGAGGCGATGTAATTAAAACCCTCCAAGATTCCTTATTAGGAGTACTTGGATAATTCAAAGGAAGTGTAATCATATTTACCCAAGCCCCACGCTCTAAGCCCGGAGGCAGACATCTGAAATCTCCCCGTACGGGGAGTGATCGGATGACTAACCTAGGGGAAGAGCGCAGGGGCTAACGTACTTAGCGTCTAATAAAACGCACCCCAAGGACATACCCATCTTAATGGGTAGCGAACAGAAACTACTGAAAGGGGCCAAGCCCCGGTACAGTTTCCCGGCGCCCCCTTCGGGGGCGCAAGAGAAGACTTGTAGCCTGCTCGGCACAGTTCATCGGTGGCTACAAGACTACAAACAAGAAAATAAGAAGTAGTCAGCAAATATAAATATTGTGAAAGTATAAGTTTATATAGTGTAAATAGTTATTGAGAAAGTAAATTGTGTTAACAGTAATAAAAGAACAA
>DWHW01000038.1:0-11483 GCA_018248055.1 Zerynthia polyxena | reverse complement strand
ATATAAGAAAAGATACATATTCAATATATAAAATGTCAATATTTAAAATATGCCAACGATTAAAATATGACAATAATTAAAAATTTATTACTTACAGTAACTTTAATAGGAAAATCATTATTACATTAAACATTCTGTAACATCATATTACATTTTTCTATGACCGTGTTATTAAGTTTTCTCATTAACAGATTTAAATTCAACTTTTTAATATATTTTGGTAGCAAAATAAATTTTTACTGCCATAATGTAAACGCTTTTTGTTTATGTACTACTGCAACGTTCTGCAATAATAGACAACACACGGACATGAAAAAATTAAAGCATGTGTTTATATATATGTGTATGTATATATATATGTGTGTGTTTATACATAAACGATACTATTTATTAGTAATTTTATCCGATCTAAATAAAAGCGACTGCATGTTAATTATAATACACAAAGACGAGAGGGAGAGGGAAGAGCATATGTACTATGTGTATTTACTATGTATGTACTATGCATATGTACTATGTGTAGAAAGTTGTTTAACTTACTATATATATATAAAATATTATAGTTATTAAATATATTATAGTTTAATATATATACTGTAATAAGCACTATAATATATTAAAATAATAAGTTATATTCTAGTGTATCATACCGTATTCTTTTAACATATACACGTGTCCCTTATGTACATGCTTTGCAGTTGCAGTATTTTTTTAAAGCGGCTTACAACTTTCGAATTGTCCTACATTACAGATAGCCCTTATGCATTTCTTTTGAAGCCGGAAATCCCTAACGATGTCAACTGAGTTACCCCACACTATTTTAATAATAAAGCTTAAAGTGCATACCACGGATATGTATCATCCGTGTTTCCATATGGTACATGCATATGTTATGATACATATCCGTGGTATGCACTTAAAGCCGCATTCACTGAAATTGTCTGAACTAAATTTCTTAGAGCATAAAAATTTGTCTAATTTTGTACACATATACTCATATTAACTTTCTTTGTGGCTGTCGGAATTAAAGAATAAGGCCAACCCTATTCGACCATGGGTGTCGTAGAAGGCTATTAAAGGTCAAAAAGTCTAACATCTGTGCTACTAGCGTATGGCGGCTGTATAAGAGAATCTGCCATACCTTCTGGTCCCGTGGGTGTCGAAAAAGTCGACACAGGGAAATATAAGGATTTTTGTAGTACACCATAAAATCTGCGAACCGCAGTCCGCTCGCCAAGCACTTTTTTTTTGCAAAAACCCCTCAAAATTTTAGGGAAACTTTAGGGAAGGCGTTCAACAATGGACTTCTGGCACTCTGAAATGATGATACTCAATATGAGCTTTCCACTTACAATTTTTGTCATAAACTAGACCTAAAAGTTATAATGCGTCTACTCCTTCTACTTATTTATTTTCAATTTAATGTTTTGAACTTGCATTTTAATATTTACTTTTAGGTCATAATTATTAAGCCATTTAATTATTTCTTTCAAAGCATTATTTATATCGTCTTCATATATCCTTGTACTCTTACACTTAATTAATATTGCCGTATTATCCGCAAATAATACATAAGGATGAGTCACCATGGTATTATCATTAATTTAAGTTAGAAGGAGAAAGGGCCCCAGTATACTTACTTGTGGTACTCCGCTCTTAATGCTTTTAAATTCAGATTTATAGACTTCCTTCGTATTATTTTCTATTCTATGTATTTCAGTGCATAATTCATCATTCATTTATCTAAATATGATATTATCCACTTATAAGCTTCAACTCGGATACCATATTTCTCAAATTTTGTCAATAATATTTTATGATTTACAAGGTAAAAAGCTTAAGACATATTTAAGAAAATAGCAGTAATAAAAACTTTATAGGCCTTTTAGGCTGTTATAACTTAAAAAGAAGCAAGCCTCGGTATATGGAGCTATTGATTCGAAATCCAAATTGTTATGTCATCGTTTAACTTTTTTTGGTGAAGGTCTTCTTTCATGGTTGGTTTTCCGGGTTCATTTATACCTAGCTACTGGCATTTGAAGATATGGTTAATACACAAACCCACTTTTCATCCCGAGTAATAAGGCGGCTCAAAGAGTTAAAGGTGCGGCGAAAAGACAGAAGATTTATACAGACGTCTTTGCAATATTGAAGTTGACATGTACTTAACTGATACGGTATTCAAACACCCTATATGTACGTTTTTCCCAATTTGTACAAATGTCGTTCTATTGTAGTAAGTAGTCCAATTTATTATCTTTGATTTTAATACATAATGTTAATTCATGTGATAACAAACACAATACTGTAATACTTATAATAAATAAAACTTGTTTCTTAATATCAAATCAATCCCTTCATCTGAAGCAATAAAATATTACATTTTTATTTTTTATATTTACCATTATTAATGCATAATATGCCTATGGCTTCTAATAATAACCATCACTAAAATTGCACAAATGAACTGTAACACAATTTCCTGATTGATCCTATAGCTCATAAATCTTGTATGATTCTTGATAATAAGGCTTCGTAAGTTTCGTTGTTTAGACTAACCCCTATACACCATCGAGGTTACTTCTTAACTTTTTCTGGCTTACAGTTTCATAAGTGCCTTATGAATGGGTATGATTGTAACGGTATTAAAAAATACCCGAAGAAACAGACTCCGTGATCGAATGCATATGTCGTCATTCTCAAGATCATATAAAGCACTCGCCACTCATCACTTTCTATCTAAGCAAATATATACGAACGCACGCCTGGGTATTAATACAAATAAAACTATTTTTTTTTCTAGATAGGTAAGATATAAGGTAGAAAAGCCAAATATAATATTTTAAACCGTAGCTGACCTTGAGATGTCATCAATTCCCTCAAAGATATTATTTTCTGGGAGGAATAAGATATAATTGTAACATAATTATCATTTCTTGAAATAAATTCGCGATCAATCTGAAATATAAATCTTATTCCATATTGGAAACCAGAAAAAACTAAACTCTTCGAAACCATTTGTTTTTCTTCTTAAAACTTCCTTGTATGTGTAACTGTTCTATTTTTACATTTAAAATAATTAAAATAATTTCGGGAAACGAAAGCACAAAAGCTATCTATCTATGATCTGAGGTTAAATTACGAACAAACTGTTGTCAAAAAACGAAGAACGAAACGTGAAATAACATTTGGGTGTACAGTCAATGATAAACAAAATGTCAAATGGCGCCACAGAGGAATACTATCGGGCATCGTATCAAGCGTCGAATCTGTTAAACTTTCGGAACAGGAAAATAAAAGTCCGTCAACGGATACGTTATATTTAAATTTTAATATCAATTATCATAATGATATAAATTATGCAAACATTAGATATATAAACTGAAACTTCGAGCAATTTTCATCAGTCGCATTAAGCAAGCCAAACTGTTATTTTTTACAATGTTAAGAAAGCTGTGTGTCTTTTTATCTGTTCTTAGTTGTTTGCTAAGTAACACTTGCGCCTATGCAAAAAGTAAGTATATGTTATATACTCGTTTATTTGAAGTTAAGTTGTAAATGTTACCATGTATTCATATTTTATTTAATTATATGTTGATATGGAGGGGAACACGGGGGAATCAGGTTTAGAAGTATCCAAACACGTAAGATTTTTTTTTTTGTTTTGAAATAGCGTGAGGAACCCAGGGTACTCACCCTGTACCGTAATATCGCTTCTTAGTTGAATAAACGCTCACAAAAAGTTCTCACTTCGATTTTTCTTGAGAGCGAAATAAATCTCTTTGGGTAATGGAAGGCAAAATGTTCTCTTTTCAAAAAAAAATTGACAATTAATTTCCGATACCCCAATAACGACAAAGATCTACGGTTATACGGTTATGCGACATAGGGTACGGGTTATACGACAAGTATTAGTAGTTTCGTTAGACTACATTGCCGAAATGGTTAATTATGATAGCATATCCCTGTCAAACGCCTATGAGATTGAAATAATATCGTAAATTATTACTAACGAAACCAACGTTTCATCGGTTCTAATACGCTGCTATTTGAATGTATATCTTTTTTTACGGATAACTGGTGGGTAAAATCTCACCGACTTAAATTGAGCCCTTTTATGAAATCTTCAAATTTGTCCTCGATTAATTACATTACCTCTTACTTTGGCTCTTATTACCCTGTACCTTGGGTAATGGGCCCGAATCTACTTTTCTTGAAACGCGGGTAATAATTATATTTCTGTTTTATTTTAAATTTAGATATTTATGAATTCAAATTAATTAGTTATAGTATTCAGAACCAAAATATATTAAAATGTAATTGCCAACAAAAGTAATTAGATATTTCTTATGTGGCGCTTTTTCTCCCACTTCTCGATACTTTTAAAAAAATATGTAAACAAGTCAAAGCCATTTTAAGCTTATACTATATTTTATTTAAAGCTTATATTATTCTAATAATTATAACAAATTAAATAAAATTATGACACGGGTTGGAATTGAAACCCGATCTTTTCCGCACCTTCGCGTGGCTCTACTTATATAGAGCTACTATATTTTGTCTTCTAGTAATGCTGACTAACTACTCAATTACTGTTTTATGTTTTAGTACCTTTCATCAAGCCGTGCAAAACTGGCGATCATGATTGTCTCTTGGCTGCCAATATACAAATTGCGTTTCCTTACCTTGCTGATGGAATACCCGAACTTGGGATCAAGCCAATAGAACCAATGCATTTAAAAAATGTTACTATCGACACAGGATTCTTCAAACTTACCTTCCCAGATATGGAAACAGTAGGCACTAGAAAGTGCAAAATTGTTGATGTCAAGTAAGTAACGATTTTTAACCTGGATTAATTAATTTATCATCATCATATCAGCCTGTGGAAGTCTACTGCTAAACATAGGTCTCCTCCAAAGCGCGGTCCTGAGCCACCTGCATTCATCGACTTACCGCAACAATGCGCAGGTCATTACTCCATCTTGCGGGGGGTCGCCCTAAATTTCGTTTGCCTGTATGAGCTTGCCACTCGAGAACCTTTCTTCCCGTCAGTTCGTCGATCTACGTGGCCGGTCCATTGCCACTTCAGCTTGCTGATCATTATAGCTAATTCGGTAATTCTAGTTCTGCTGCGGGTATTATCATTAGAGATTCTATCACGCATAGAAACACCAAGCATAGCCTTTTCCATAGCCCGCTGAACAACTTTGAGCTTTCTCGTACGACCCACAGTGAAAGACCACGTCTCAGTTTTGTAAGTTATCACTGGCAACACGCACTGTTTGTAAACTCTACTTTAAAGGTTCTGAGGTATCCTCGAGGAGAAGATGTGACGTAATTTCCCGAACGCTGCCCAGCCGAGTGAAATTCGTCGATTGACCTGTGCATCGAAGTTGGACTTAATAACCGCAATTTTTTATATATATATATGTATATAGCACACGAAGATAATGCTGCCCGCCTCCTGATATTTATATATCCCTCAGTCGACTTTCACGACTCCCACGGGAAGAGATGCGATGGCAAGTTTTGTTATACCGCCACTATACGTGATTAATACAGATGTTAGATTTTTGACTATTAATCGCCATCCACAACACCCTTGGTTAGATAGGGCTGGCGCAATACTTTGATTCCGACAGCCACACGGAATAAGTTACATCATATTTTTATTTTATTATAAATTAATGTACATACAAACATTTTTAGACAAATAAACTTGAACATTTTAAATAAATTAGATTTACTATTATCGAATATAAAAATGTAACCGTAAAATATTTATAATATTAAAAAAATATACTTGTTTATTGTTATAACAGACGAAACATTCAAGAATCTACTCTGAACATGACGCTGGACTGCCCATTAAAAGCCACTGGAATTTACAAATTGACTGGCAAAATATGTTTCTTTAACGTCAACGACGAAGGAAACTTCAAACTTGAAACAGGTAAGAGTAATGTTAAATAAATACAATTTAAAAAAAATTTGCTATTTTATAACCGATTGTCTTTTTGCCGCACGCATGATAACTCGTGGACTGATTCGTCGAAATGTTTTTAATCAAATGCTATAATACAGAAGCAATATATGTTTGCTGCTGTTACGTGCTGCAACTTGGTTGGGGCTAATAAATGAGGCTCTTATGTCATAGAGTCGTATGAGACGACTTAGAAGCATGCCGCAAAAAACTAGTCTTTTAATGTATTTGAACGAATTACCATTTTTACATACGTTAAATGAGGGAGGGGAGGAGATACTAATGCTGACAGAGATTCTCTTTTAACTGATGGATATATCTTTACCTTAGCTCACATTCTTTTAACAGTTCACTGTAAGACATAAACCTCTCTCAAAAGATGGATATGTCATAATTGTCACACTCGGCTAGCGGATAGGCTATTGCAGTAACAGGTATCTCACATCTTAGTCGTTACTATCCGTCATCAGTCTACATCATTTTAGTAGTAATGGTCTGATAGTATTCGAAATGGTTATCCACCCATCTGTCGGAAGCTGTCACACTTGTCAAGGTTTTTCTCTTAGTCGCCTCTTACGACCCACACCAAGAAAGGAATGGCAGATTCTTATGCCGATGTAGTATACACGGAAAAACATACATCTGTCAAATCTTACAAAAATAAGTGACGGAGGATAAACGTCAGTTTGGGTACTTCTTTCAATGTAACGTAAGTCGTACAAAGTTTGCAAGGCAAAGAAATTTATGGTTTCTTTTAAAAAATATTTTTAATAATCAAATTATATTGTAGATTCTATCAGGACCACGATTACTGCCAAGATAAATGAAATTAATGGAAAGGATGGAAAGAGGTATTTGAAGCTGCAAAATTACGAATATTCCTTCGAACCTGTAGAAAGTATGCATTTCGAATTAGCCAATCTCTTCGCGGGCGATCTTAGTAAAGGTAAATATATTTTTTGTCACGTTTAGTAATTTGTCGTTCGTTAAATAACAAAGAACGTTGCAATCTACACTAGTGCTGTTCGATGATTACTGGTTTGATTGGAAGATAATCATTCACCGTTATGTGCATACTTTATGTCTATGTTAACACATATACATATTTATAACATAGAAGAAATAACAGATCTAAATTAAAAATTGACTTTACACATAACAGAAATTATGTCTCAGTACAAATAAAGACATTAAAATAATATCGAGCGAAGATAAATAATTTTCGTCTTCTGTAAAAGTTTGACATTTTAAATTATTTTTATTAATTTTGCTACATTTTTATTAGTTTTAAGCATAAACAAATTCGACACGGAACTTACAAAAATCTGTCACTTTTAATTCTTTACGTGTTATAATTTTGGATAAGTGAAATTCTATAGTTATAAGTCAAATCAGGGGTGATCGTCACATGTGATTAATGGTTTTCTTCTTTTTCTTTTCAGCGCAACCGTTGCTGGACTTTTTAAACAACGACTGGAAGTCAATAATTGTACAACATGGCGAGCCTATAGCCAACGCCGCAGTTAAAACATTCTATAATAACTTTAAAAACTTATTCCTTCGCTTCCCTATTGAACAGCTTGAATAAGATTATGTAATCTATTTTGCTATCAACTTAGATTTTAACATATGAAATTAATTAATAAAGTTTTCAATGCTGGTTATAAGTTACAATTTCAACCCCTTAAAAAAATCAAACCACATATTTAAAAATTCAAAACTAAATGTTATGTTAATGTTATAATACCCGCAGTATTATTTTTCGAATCTACATAAGCTTAGCCAAGTATTCGAAGACGAAGATCACGTTAGTTGAAAAATAAGTTGAATATGACATAAAAGTAACTAAAATACCCTGACCTGGCCTGGGGTCCCTTTACGATATTCGAAATACTACGTTGTGCATAATTTTTGTGTGAAATTACGTTTTGGTTGACGATTTACGATTTTTCTGGTCCGAAAGTGCTACAGAAACATTGTTCGAGATTTCACATTAAGTCTTTAAAACATTTTTGACGCTTCGTTATTCATTGTTTATCAATATATCGTTTATAATTTACGTATCATTTTACAATCGTGTTTGTCTACACCCACTGCGTAGTTATTATTTCACTATTAGGATTCCGAGTACGATAAAGCTCACATTCTAAATTCTCAAACACATTTAAATCATCCTTTCGACTTGTATATAGCTCACACATGAAAATACCTAAAATATCTGGACCTGGCCTAGGGTCCCTTTACGATAATCGACATACTACGTTTCAGTTGACGATTACTGATTTTCCTATTCCGAAATTGCTAAAGAAACTACCGCGATTTCATATTTTGTATTTCGTTGAAAATATTACCAAATAGTTTTAGACGCTTTGTTGTTCATTGTTAAAAATATATAGTTTATACTATAACCTGAAATTTTCAGACAACGTTTGTCCACATAGTCTTACATCACTATCGGGATTCTGATAAGATAAAGCTCACGTTCTAAATTTACAAAAATTCATTTAAATCTTACCTTTTAAATTTTATTTAGCATACAAATAATAAGAATGTCTCTCGTGATCCTTATATTTGGCTTATATTTTACGGACTGTTACCGATTAACGATTTTTTATCGTTAAAAAATACAAAAAGCACTATGAAGTACCTCGTGTCTCATGTATAGTACATGTATAGTGTGGTAATGTATCTTTAGTACTGTTAGGAGTGAGCAATACTAGAATAGTAAAAACTTTGTCATTATCTGGCAACCTTACACGCACACATAGCGTAATATGTTTTTACAGTGCCGTCACCAGTTTTCACGCACACATAACTGCTAGCATACCTCACATCGTTTGTTGCGAACACGATATCTGCCTTTATTCTATAATCTGAGTCCGTGAGGTACTCAAAACAGGGCGCACTGAAAATCAGCGTCCTAATTAGTACCAGGACATTTATCTGGGTGTAGTCCATACATTCAAATATATAATATGCTAGTGTATATTATATATTAGTATAACTTTCCAACCCATTTTTTTTATTAATTTTTAATATTCAGTTTTGTAATTACACAGTATACCTATATTATTATAATGTACTAATCATTATTTCATTTCTTTCTTCCTATTTGAACTAATCTAATTATCGAGATAGAAGTATGTATGGGAAAACTCTGAAGGGTTTTATACAGGCTGAATTTGAAATCATCTGTGTTAATAAATTATATTTTTCATTTAAAATATAGGGAGGTCAGACAGTCTGCAAATTTTTTATAATTAATTACACTTGAGAATTTTTTTATGATATTTATTCAAATTCGAACACTAAAACAGATAATTTTGTCTAATATATCGCAGGATAATTAGCATTTGAAATAATTAATGAAGAATAAAATTTCAACACTAATACGATTTATGTTATATGTCATATTATTTTATGACTCGTGTTATCTGTTATATATTTTTTTTGTGTACAATTTCAGTAATTAGTACAGAAAAGTTTCCTTTCCTATCCATTAGTTATTCAAGGGCTGTACCCGAAATGCATGACATAAATAATATAAAACTCATTTTATTTATGTCATGCATTATAAATAATATAAAAGTCAATTAGTCAGGAAGCTCACTTTCATTTTATATTTCGCGAGTGACCTGAGCTCAATCTTCAGTGTCAGCAGCACTGAAATTATTAAAGCAATTTTAAGTTCTGATTTTAACATGTTTGGCCGAAAAAGTCATAAGAAAAATCTTACCCGAGAAGAAAATATATTATGTTTAAAACCTACCATTGTTGTCGTTTGATGGAACTCCATAATTTATTCCTATTTTTTATGGGAGAAGGTGGCAAACGAGCAAACAGCTCATCTGATGGTAAGTGATTGCCGATGGCCATGTACACCAGAGAAGTTGCAGGTGCGTTGCCGACCTTAAAGGAAGGAATAATTTGGATAGGGGAGGAAAATGGGAGGGGAAGTGGGCCTCCGGTACACTCACTCATCGAACGCGGTATTCTACGAATCACTACTTCACGCCGGTATTCTACGAATCCGTGGTATTTAACCGGGCGAGCCGGCCCATTCATGAAGCAGCAAAAGCAGCCGCTTGGCTCTACCACGCTGAAACTATAAGACTATAAGTAAACAATTTCACTTGTTCCACAATTTACAATAATATTTATTAATTTACCTGACCGATTTCGCCTTTAAGGCATTATCAAAGGTTAATGTTGGTTGGTTTCAACTTTTGATGATGATGTCTTAAAGGGTAACCGGTCAGGTGAATTAATAAATATTATTATAAATTGTGGAATAAGTGCAAGTGTTTACTTATACTAATAAAATATATTACCTCTGAAATTCTGAGTCAAGACCATTTTACAGCAGTAGAACACTTACATGGTAGCATTTTTAAAATAATGAAAGGGAAATATAAGCAAATTTCTACATAGTATCTGTAAGTCATCTGCATATGTATCAATTATTATTTGATAAACGAACTTAATGTACTTTCTCATACATATCATTGCCTACCATAAAAATTATATTAGCTATGCCAATGCTTTTGTGCCACCTTACCTTATATAATTACCTTATTGCTCTGAACATTAAGGCAATTATTGTTTGTGAAACATTTTTAAGGGGTATGAAAAGTTGCATAGACATCTATACACATCGCTAATAAAATGAATTGCTGCTGATCAGATTGGGTGGTGCATCAAAGTCTACAGTAGGCGAGATAGCCATAAACAGAGAAGATTAAAACTATTTTATTTTATAAATATTTTAACAAAAGAGCACTGATTCGTGAGGATTTCTTTTAATAAACGAAAGATACCGACAGTAATACAAAAAGCATATAACAAATAGACTAGTTTTTTACATTGTTATATAAAGTATTGGACACTTATATCAATAGGTAACTAAAAATATAAGTACATAGATAAATAATTTTTTTTATTACTTAATACTCCCTCTAAAATTTTATTTTATAGCAGGTATCAATAAAATATTTGTAAAGTATGAATAGCAAAATAAAAAACTGTAGTGATCCTTGAGCTGAGACTTAGCATATAATGTATAGCCTTTATTAATATTAGATATTTTTGTTTTTAAGTTGAAGTGTTATACAATAAAAAAAATCAAAAAAACAAAACAAGAAATAGTTGGCCATGTATTTCTGTTTTAAATCTCCATAAGATTTCTAAGTCGATAATGGTTTTGTAAGTTAATCTGCCATCTGATTCTAATTCTATATTTAACAATCCTAATTCTACCTTCTATATATATTAAATCTATAATAAATATCTATAATAAATAAATATAGAAATAAATAAATCTGTAATGATAGCTGTAATGAGCCCTCAAAAAACATAAAATAGCCGACAAAATTGATTAGTTAGGATGAAATGCACTGACATTTCGTGAAAGGTCAGCAGTTGAGTCTAAGTGGCCTAGGTAATTGGAACTCTTTTGTTAATAATTTGCTTATGATCGGTTTTTTGATGGGACTTTAGG
>DWHW01000037.1:0-11496 GCA_018248055.1 Zerynthia polyxena | reverse complement strand
ATCTGATTTCTTCAAGAAGGAATAGTTACATTTCCACTGCGCTGGCAAAGATGCATGGGTAAATACCTCGATTAACAGAAATACATAGATATGAAAATACTCTAACTTTATTGCATTCAAATCGGGAGTTTTATAGGTAAAGGCCTAATATATATCGTCAGTAAAATGATTATTAACGACTGATGTTGTTACTTGAACTGCTGAAATCAAAACGACAATTGATGGACAAGAAATTTATAATCTTAGTTTTAGGGAAGCTCTTAGAGATAAATTTTATCATGCTGTAAATATATAACCTTGGCCTCTAAATATAAATATAAAACATAAAAGTATAAATACATTTAATAAGAATAGTGATGTCCGTAATGTATGTAAATACTAGGAACAAACAAGCTTGTTATTAGTAGCTACTTGATTCCACTAAGTAAGTAACTAGTTCATGGAGCAAATGTTTAAAAAAAATTTAAACAAAGACTGTGTACAAAGGGTCATAATAATATAAAGAAATACATTGGAGATGACTTCTGGGAATGATTGTTGACATAATTTTCTTGTGTCTTCTAATGAAAAAATAGTTAAAATATAGTGTTTGAATTGCTGAGCAATTTTGACTTCAAAAGTATTGACAAAGGATGTCTGGAAAGAAAAATATTCCAGTTTGGAGTTTTGGAGTTTATGTATGATAGTATAGTTACTTTTTACAACTTTGAGTAGATTAAATAGAACATGGTAACACTAAACTGTAAACTGAGATAATAATGTTAAACCATAATACATGATGACTGTATTATGGTTTAAAAAAAGTAATTAAGATTATAGTTGATCAAAAGGGTGATTAACGCAAAACTTTAAAATTAAAGATGGCGCCACCTCAGTTCGAGGTAAACAAAGATTTAAAATAGTTATTGTTGTGTTAATAATTTGTTTATAGTGTTATAAAATATATATACATTACTGAATTCAAAGTCTTCTAAATCATACGGATCTGATGTTCAAGATCAGAGAATGTTGCATTACGGACAATTAGCTATAATTAAGCTTAGACAATTATTTTAATACGTTTTATATTATTTTTACAACAATTTTTGATTTAGTAATGCACTGTGTCATATTGTATGACTAGTTTGAGGGAAAGTATTTTTGACAAAAATTCTCAAGTTTGAATTGTTCGGAACAAATTCTAGAATATTATATGCTAAAAAGTTTTTGAGTCCTGTGCCAATATTTCATTCTATCTAATTTTGTTATCTCGGGGAAAATAATGGTTTGTAATATTGCGTTACAAATACACTGCTATATTGTTATTCTTTGAATAAATATTTACTCGACTGGACAGCGTTCGGGAAGTTACGTCATATCTTCTCGTCGATTATATCTCAGAATCTCAAAACTAAAGTTTATAACCAGTGAGTTGCCAGTGATGACTTACGGAACCGAGGCGTGGTTCTTCACTGCTGGAGATATGAGGAAGCTCAGAGTTGATCTACGGGATATGGAAAGAGCTATGCTAGGTGTTTCTCTAAGTGATAGAATTTCCAATAATTATATAATCATTCTATCATCCAGCAGCAGAACTAGAATCACCTACATACCCGTAAGAATTGACAATCTGATGTGGCAATAAGTCGACCACATTGCTCGCAGAACTGATAACCGTTGGGAAAGAAAGGTTCTCGAGTAGCGACCTCAGATAGGCAAGTATAGAATGACCCTCCCACCACATGGGAGTGACGACCTACGCGTTGTTGCAGGAAGTCAATGGATGCAGTCTTTGGATTCCTATGTTCAGCAGCAAATTTTTACAGGCTGAAATGATGAATTATGATATTTAGATTAGTATTTGTATTAATGGCGACAAAATTATGTTATAATAGAAGCTGCAACTATTGGTGTCTGAGGGTATAAGTCGCGGTTACGTGCGGCCATTATCCCGAGTCATCTACGCTTCAAGGGATGCTCCACGAGCCTTTCGTTTCCTAGCTGCTAGCCGCCACTGTGGCCGCGTTCTACTTCAACTTCAAGCTAAGGCGCAAGGCGTACTTTTACCACAATCTGAATCTAGGTAGTTTATATGAAACTTTTATATTATTTCTGGAAATTTGAACACGCAAATTTATGTTAAACTCATCTTAATATTATTCAAATAAGAAATTTAAAAATCAACTGACACGACGTCGGGCGCGAATCCGCGACATACGCCGCACCGTGTCGTCGCTCTAACCAGTTGAGCTAACATGTCACACCCTCATCACTTGTAATATTAAATATCTTTAATATGCTTCTTAGGAGCGTTGGTGGTATCTATTGGAGACTTATTATAAGACTCCAACTTAATGTCTACAACTTTGCAGTTATAATTACAGTTTTACGTTATTGTTGTTACTTTGCAGTTATATTTATGCGATATATATATCTATACATAATATGTATATTTTTGTGAAATTTTAAGAATATTAAGAAATTTTAAAAATCAACTGATACGGGTGGGACGTGCACCGCGGCCTCCGCCGCACCGTAGTGTCTTTCAAACCAACTGAGTTAGCATCGCTGTATAAAACACTTGATTCTTGTTAATTAAAACAAAAACAAATTTCTTATGTAATAGTCGATTAACTTCAGATGGATATAACTCCGACCTTAAAAGTATTGTTTAAGAATTTTACTATCTATTTATTCATATATTCAAACATCACATAAAACTACTAAACCTATTTTGATGCAGTTTCCACTGTGGAAAGAATAAAATTAAACTCACAAACTGCGATAGTTCTATCCTACGAAAATTCCGGGATTGACCAAGACCACTGAAACGATTAACAAAATTACACTGTTTGAAAGCGTATGACACAGATGAATAACCCCGATACTTTTAAAATAATAAGGGTTAAAATAATAAGGGAGATAAGGGAGGATAAATATTATAAATATTGGCCAGAATATAATTTATACCATACTTAACAACTAAAGAAATATTTAAGTATTCAACGTTCGGAAGCCTAAAAAAAATCAACATACGAGATGGTCACAAAATATACCGAGCATCGCCTATGTGCTTGTACAATACATATGATTATTAAAAACAAAAGTGTAAACCATTTCTGGTTGTTTAAGCCAGGCCTAAAAAGTCGTTAAAATGTACATAAGTTCATTTCAATTACATATTAACTTTTTCTATCTAACAACAGAAACCCTAATAGATTAGCACGTCACATTTGATGTTTCTGTAATTTTTTATTATATCCAAATACCAAAAAGACGACATATACCACGGTTATTTTTCAAAATAAAAATAAAAGTATTTAATAATTAATTCGTCTATTTTAATCACTGTTATACAAACACTTCTTTACAACAAAGATCGATATTTGACATGAACTGTCATGTAATGACAATGGGCGCTGCCTTGTGGCCATATTGCAAAGCTTTTTTAATATTAAAATAAAAAATAAAAATACAACATAATTACTTACAATAAAAGACTAAACATTATTTTTTTATATAACTTCAATATTTTATTGATATACTGATTGATATACTGTACATTAAGTAATCCCACAATGGCTTACTCCTTTAAAAACTACACAACTACTTGACAAAACAGAAAATTCCTCGCCGAGTTTGACTGTCTCTCTGAATATGCAGACATTCACACAACTTGTTCGCATTATGGATATATTGAATTTTAAGGTTACTTTAAGAATATTTTATTTCTCTTCAATGTAAAAATTAAAGCCAACATTGTACCTAACCTCGATAGTGTTGCCAATATTGTATTTAGATTGACTGAAGGATAAGCGAACGCATTACCAGACACCTCACACCTATTGCGCTGTTGCCGGGCTCAGGTAGGATAATTCAGGCCTGCGATATTTAAGATAATTATAACACCATTTATCCGAAAGTGTAAGCTTATTTTAGAATTTAAATTAATCACGTTTTAGGATAGTCGCGAGTAGAGATTTCTTCTTCTTCTTTTTGTTCAACAGCCTGTAAATAGTCCACTGCAGGTCATAGGACTCGCTTATAGGGAGGATTTGCCATAATGGCCACGCTCGTCAAGCGGATTGGCGATCTTAGTTCCAGACCTCTGGCATCTAAGACGCTGCTGCTCGTACTTAGACTGCTTACTTTTGGTCTGGTATTTTTGAGATGGTTATTCCGCCATCTATCGGTGACCATGGTATTTTTAAGGTATTTCCCTTAGTCGCCTCTTACGACATCCACGGGAATAAAATTGTAAATAATATCTTTTGTTTTTAAATAACTTATCTCGCCATTATGTTTTATAATTTAAAACTTAAATTGCTAAATAAAACACATTCCGTGTTTGTTATGTAAGAAACTTTAAACGATTTTCCAGTTAGTTATAACCGTGAAGTGGGGCGATTAATAAAACAGACTTGTAGTATGATTGATACAGAGCAGCCAGTAATTACTAAAATGCTTCAAACTACGCCTTAGCGTACTGGTTGACTAACAGTTCCTGTGTCGAAGATCATAAAAGCTTGAGACTACCTCGTCCTGTTATCTCTACATGAGTTATGAACCTGCCAATGTCAGAATTCGACATAACACTTAAAGGAACCCAAAAAAATATATTGCGTGAAAGAAAAATTTTTTTAAGGATTTTGTCGTGAATCGTGAATTATTAGACAAAACTCGAGGTTAGGTGCTTACCGTCTATAAATAGTACATGCTCGAAATTAGTCGCTGCAGACATGGATCGTACAGATATCAATAGAAACTCACAACATTTTTACGATTGAGAAACAAAAAGAAAAATACTGCAATTTATTGAAAACTTGAAACACAGTTTCCTGTAATTATCTTGAATTGAGGTCCGCTCTCCTCCTTTGAGGCTTCCACCTTCTTCGTTAGCTTCAGTGTAATAAAAGTTAAATTTTGGCCAAATTATTGAAGAGAACTTGATAAAACCCCACAGAAATACACTTCTCATAAAATATTACGTGGATTCTTCTCCTGGTCGCAAGGCATAAATTATTCAAACCTGGTTTCTGAACATTGACACATGAAAATTATATGATTATCAAAGCGTAAAATAACTTGGCCGTACCGATATTTAAGCACTTCATCAATTTTATCTAGCATGATATTTTTTTAATTTTATCACAGGTTAAATTGCTCACCTGATTTAAATCACCTAATATTATGCAACAACGACTACTTCGGTTTGCGGATTGCTGAGAGACTAGTGGATCGCGGTGCTAGAAAAATTTTCTTACACTGTTTGAAAGAATCTAAATATGTTGATTATGAAATCCGGTATGTTTTAATGTCTTACGGTATAAAATAATAACAGTTATGATTTTAATATATTTTTAAACCAAATATTTTTTTAATTAATTAACAGGTCTTTTGAAAAGTATGGTGTTAAAGTAAAAGTTAGTAATGATATGGTGCAAAGTAAAAATGATATTATCGCTATGTTAAATAAGTGCAATGATCTGGGTACCGTGGAAGGTGTTTACGTTATTGCTAAAGATAAACAATCTCATGCTGAAATCAATGTGATTAAAGAATTGGATTCAGTGTCTAGAAAATTATGGCCGTTTCTCAAGTAAGTACTTAAAATTAATAATAATCAATATTTTATTTAAAACCCTCGATACAGTGTTGGCGTAGACTAAAGAGCGTAGATGTAGCATAGCAACATCGTAGTAAGGTAATAAAACCTGCAACAATGTAGCAAAACTAGAGTTATTGACATAGCTTTAGTAATCAGCAAGCTAACGTGGTAATGGACCAGCCACGAAATAAAAGTCGTTGATGAAGAAAGCTCCTTTAGCGGCAATTTTATAAATTCAAACGCCATGTAGCACGCAAGATGGAATGATCAGACTATATTCCTGGAACTCCATCCATGCAGGTGGCTGTGTGCCGTGATTAGTGGCTTTATTTGGGGGACATCTATTTTCAGTGATAGACTTAACAAAGGATGTAATGATGATGACGTGGTAAGTTCTAGTGTTAAAGTTAATATATGTGAAAATTTTAAGTCAACATTTTTGAATAAACAAAAAGATGGTTGTAAGGAGACTAACCAATAATATTAATGAGACTTAATTACTTAATGTATTTATATTCTATTAATGATTTTTACCCCATACAAAAAGGTATAAAAATATAACCCAAAATCACATACTTTTTGATGGATTATAGTTACCTTAAAATTACTCTTTGTAGGTATTTTGGAGTGATCAACTTTGATGGCGAGACCGGTTTTCAGGTTTGTTTCTCTAGAGCTCAAGATAAATTGCCCGTGACATTTATTAAAATGCCAGAAATTAAAAAGGTAAGATATTTTATATTCTTCTAATTCACTAGTTCCGCGAGAAATTCGGGCTTGAACCCCCCTGTGCTGGTATTTCTATAACTGTTAATATATAATTTGAGCTACGGTGTGCCACTTGTTGATTGCAAGGAATATGTATCATGAATATATGTGACACTCATCCCCCCCTACGTTTTAAGATCTGTTTAAGTAAATGTCTTTACTTTACACATACAGTCATTGGCGTACCCCTTCGAACCAGCGTCGCAGACAGTGTGTCCGTATGTTAATGAATGATTAAAAAAAAAAGGAAAAGAAAAAATGTTGCTCCATTTCGATTGGTAGCGGTGTTATAATCTGTCTCTCCTTTAGCGCCGATAAGAGGCGACGAAAAAGAGAAATATGGCGGCGAGGTGATCAATATAAGTCTATGGAAGTTTGTTTGGCTACATTTAGTCATGTCAAATGAAAATCTGTAGTCGTTGCCTACACATCGATGTTAGGCGCATAATATATATATATAGTGTTTAGCTATACGAATACCTCTGTAAATTTTTCACTGTTGTCTGTTACCACTTTAGATGGGCGCCAATCTAAGCCTGTCGTGTCAAGAAACAATATCCGAAGCAGACGCTATTAATGTAATAGAACGTTCACTGCGGTCCAATGAACCTGTAGTAATGGCACGCACTCATCCAACGCAGTCTTGTTCCCTCCTACAAGATATTGCAAGAATTGCTGGTAATATTATGTCTCAATTTATTTATATACATTTTAATAATCAATATAAGAGGGTAAAGGAAAAATAACTAACTTCGCTAGATCTATATAGAAAATGAATGTGTAGCTAGTAGAGAATCCATCCAGTTGAAATACTCACTCTAGGACTGACCATCGTAGAGACTATTCGCTTGTGTGCCGAAATTTTTAAAATGAATACGTAAGCACCAAATCCTAAATCTTTACTTATGATAGCGTTTACGTAATGGTTATTCTAGAATTTAGTTAAGTGGAATTAAATAACAAAATTGTATAACTAAATGGTATTTTTATGCTTGTACAAAACTAAATATTATTTACACTAACTTATATACAAGTATATATATTTCGTTGCATAATATTGCAGGGATCGAAGTAAGAGATCACGTAGCGGAGGAACAAACTTTATCAGATCTAGGTCTCAGAGAAGATAAAATTAAAATTATTTGTACTTGTCTCCGCGAAATTCATGATATAACCTTGTCAGAAGAAGATGTGCCAAATCTAACAATGCAAAAGTAGGCTTCACTTTTTTAACGATTTATAGATAAGATAATTAATATGATTATGATGATTCAGCAACCTTCCTCTTGCAGAATCCAGGAAATTGAAGACACTCTGAATGATGTAGGATTTAAGGAAGCAAAAGGCTTAGAGGCGTTTTATTCATATGTGGACCCTGATGAACTTCTTGTTACAACTGAGATGGTGTTTTTGCCAACTCTTGCAAATAATTCGTCAAGGGTAAATACACTGTTAATATAATAAATAGTATATATGTTAAAACTTGAAGCAATCTGTGAGTTGAAGCAATGTTTATTTATAGAATTATAACCATTAATTACCGTAGAATAGCTTCTATAGCAAAATTTAAGTTAATTATATATTTATCGTTACCATCTTTCAACTTTCTTTTTTCTTTAGCATGAATTTGACGTAAATCAGACATACCTATGCATAATACCGGGCGTGGAAGGGCATTACAAACGTTTTGGCATTTTGTCTGAACGACTGAAAATACCTGCTATAATATTGCAGCCAGGACTTGATCGCCCTAATGAAACTGTATCCAGTCTCGCAAAGCGATACGCCGAGGTAATATCATCATGAGCACTATTTTTAATGTATTTTAAATCAAAGTATGCATTGCCTTCTTATGAGTTTTTTAGATTATCTTAACCTTAAATTTACAAATTTTAAATAGTTTCAATTTATATGAAATTTAAAACTATTTTTATTAATAGATTCTGTTAAAGAAGACACACCTGAAACGCTACTTTTACTTGTTGGGCTATGAAAGTGGAATTTCAGTAGCTCTAGAAATAGCTGCTCTTCTAGAAGATCAAGGTATCTATTACTAACCTTTATTTTGTGAATTCTTAATCAGAGTCATCAGTCAGACTGGAAAATATACTAAAATCGAGCTAGGTATTTTTATCAGTAGGTGTAAGGGTTTTTGCTGAATATTACCCTCCAAGCTCTTAAGGCTCCAAAGTAGATCTTTCTAGAATAAAGGCTCCAAAGATCTAGAAAAGCCGTCTAAATTTACTAAATCGAAATCCCACAGACTAATGATTATCAGAGCAACGGTACCGGCACTGAATGCGCCAGCTCGCTTGCTAAACGTGGTGAGTATGAACAAAGCTTTCAAGAATATTTTGCTAATTAGGATGATGAACATAAATATTTTTATATCATACTGAAACTGTTACGAGTATATACTTAAAACGGGACCAGTTTACAGACTTTTGATGCTCTTCCTTTTCTGCGCATAAATCGTCAGTCATCAGGATTTATTTAATTACAAGTGAACAATCAACGTTTCAGTTCAAAGGTTCAATGTCTAATTGCTCTCCTTCCAGGTTTAACAGGAACCGTGTTCTGTATCGGTGAATCCCCAGAAGAATTCCAAAATATTCTTAAAGAGCAGCTTAATGAATTTGATACGGATGAAGCATTGCAGCTTGCAGTGGTGAGGCATATGTACAATCTGATGGTTGATGGGAATACAGACGCATTGGAAAATGCATTAATTGGTGCTTTAACATGGCGAGAGAAGGTTGAAGCATGCGTGGGATCTTTATTAGGCAGAGTGCCACATTCTGCACAGTATGCAAGACAGCTCATCGAATGTGCGTACGGTAGAATCAAGCAAGTTCAAGACTACGTTTCGAAACCTCGGGTGTTGCGGTCGAAGCTTATATTACTCCGCGCCGCATCGTCAGCAGGAATATCTGAAGCGCTTTCCCTACAGCGCTATTCACAGCAACCTGTCATTGTTTACAAGCTACGTGCATCTTTAGCACATTCTGCTGCAGATTTGAGATGTTCCGCTATTATCAATCGCCATCTTGACGCTACATTGTTAGAAGAGTTTGAAAAGAAAAATATTTGTGATACTTATCTGGTTACTGCTGATTGCATAGAATGGGTACGCGTCGCTTTTTTGGTGTATAAAACACTTGTAAATTAATATTAATTTCACTTTGTATTTTTATGAATAATAAGTTTATTTTACAAATAAATGGTTTTACGTTTCTTTGAGTTTTTTCTACTTCCGAACTATCATACTGTAATCATATATAAATTGCTTTTAGTGAAAAAGCAATATACGAAAATTTTATATGTATGCCTACTTAATACATCATTATTATGATAGGACAGAAACATAGGCCTCACCCAAAGATTTACCCAAAGATTCAGCCAAAACGCGGTCCTGAGCCACCTGCATCCATCGACTTCCCGCAGCAATGCACAGATCGTTATTTAATCTTGTGGGAGGTTGTTCTACATCCCAGATAGCAATTTAAACTTGCGTCAGACATGCAGCACGCTTAAAGTATCAACTGAAGCTTGCGATACGTTTTCCACGGCAAGTCTGTATATTTGCTGCAAATTAAAATTAAACTTGCTAGTTACCATGCATCATACTTGCATGATGTTTATGATGATGACATAAAGTTGGTACAAGTTAGCATTACAAGCCTGTTTTTTCTTCAAATACCAATACAATTGTTATTTTTGAAATTTCTTGGGGTTCTGATTAAGAAAATTATACCTATTTTCAAATCTAAGATGGCAGATATGCCAATTTATGTTTTGTTACATACACCAAAGATGTAATAATTTCTGTGCAACCTACGCATCGGAGGTTTACTTATTAGTATTTAACTAGTCAATACATACAATTGGCAGTAGTTTATCACTTTGTAAAATTTTACATAGTAATTAGTTGACCTTATATAATAACCAATAAATATGGTTTTATTGGTTATTATATAAGGTCGCGGTGCAAAAAGGCACAGCGCCATGTCTTCAGAAAAGAATTCCATCAATATTTTTTTACAAGATTGCAGCAACGATGTAAAATCAAGTATGCAGCGAAATTACATGCTTTCTGAGTACACACTAAAAAACTAGATTGTTTGTTTAAGAAAAGTATTCTCTTTTGGTTAAAAGAATTAAATCAAATTTATTTATAAAGATATATTTTTATGCAATTTTGTCGTTTAAATATGAAGTCAGCCGTAAAGTATTAACATAATACAATATATAATACCTATACGTATACATATACAATGTATAAATAAATGTCGTTTTGTAAGTGTTTACAACCTTCTTAGACTCTAGATGTAGTTGTATGTGTCTGTACTACGTATAATATACATACACGATTGCTGAAATATATGTCTGTATTAGAGACCTTATTTATAGTATTGTAGAAGAGTTGATATTGCAATACAAACAATAATAAAGTTTACTAATATTTTATTACTTTCTTTACATGGTAGCGACACGCTGGTCAGATGAGACTAGCTGCGGAATTTGCGAGTAAAAAAACTGCTTATAGTAAACATAGAGTAGTAAGTAATACTTTGCCGTGTGGTTTCAGCGTAAAAATATATGACCCCCTTTCTTCTCGTGGGTGTCGTAATAAGGTTTGAAAATCGCAATGGCTATCGTATGATGGCAGGATATATATGACGAGTAAAATTGTAGCATGAAAATACTAAATCGCATGAAATTACTTGAATAAGGCTAGGTATTCGCAGTATTGTAGAATTTATGGGCAGTAAAACGATGCTGTTATTGCTATAGATATTGTAAAGAGGATCGGAGACTAAAGTACCTGAAATTTGGAATGGCATCTTAAGCCTCAGGGGTGACAATAACACATAGGCCGCGACGTGGATTCACACTTGATATAGAGTATATTCTTCTCGAATATAGTGTGTATAATTTAATATAAAAATAATAATTGAAATATTAAGTAATTAGTAAACTATACCTGAATTAAAATATCCCTTTTACAAGCTCTTTTACCTCTTAGCGGATCCAAGCGGTTGCTTTTGCTGCTGCATGAATGGGCCAGCTCGACTGGTTAAATATCATGGCCTCGCAGAATACCAGCGTGAAGTAGAGTTCATATTGCTTCTGCCTTCGTC
>DWHW01000036.1:0-11562 GCA_018248055.1 Zerynthia polyxena | reverse complement strand
TGCTGGATGGTCGTGCAGCACCTCGCGCTCGGCTGGCGGTCCGCATGCTGCCGCGTCCAGCGCCAGCTCCAGACGCGTCCTGGCGGCCCCCAGGCAGCGGCCCTATGCGCGCATTCTCATTTTCCAACATCCATTTATTTATGGGCGTCATTTGACGGAAGACGCCCAGACCGGCACCGTTTTCTATAGTGTTGCCATATGCACATACGGGCCTTTGCACCCTTACTTTTGCCGAGGCACGATGCTAACACCTCATGGCAAGGTGCTGACTGCTTGCGACGGCGCAAAAGTATTGTCACTTAAACTGTGACGCCAGTGGGCGATGGGGTCGTCACATCCCTACGCCATTTATTATTATTATTTATTACACTGAATATTATTATTATTATTTATTTTCATCTAAAATGATTTATTATTTTTATTTTATTGTACTATTTCAATACATGATGTTGATTGTGTATAAATAATGCATTCCTAGTTGCCAAAGCAAGGACAGGTTACACAATTCGTACATTCAATTTTGTGGATTAAGAATCGTCGAGTTATAATGTAGTGGCCTAATCTATGACACTGCATTTGCAACTGCCAGTACTAATAGCTAATATTTTAGTCCGGAAGAAACTTCGAGCTAATTCGAGTCGTGCAACGAGGCGTATTTGTATATAAAAGACGCCGAAACACGACTACACGGTGTAGCAGTATTTAAATTACACACGTAACCTAACTAATGATAAATATGAGTATTATGAAGTACTTAATTTATTTTAGTAAATGTTTATATGAGAATATAATTATCACTAGGTTAAGAATTTGCAAAAAACTGAACAAAAAGAATTACATTTATATTGTTTATTACGTGTAAAAGTGATAGATTGACAACCCTAAAACATTAATCATTTTAGTCTCGGAAGGGACTTGAGATGACCTACTATTCTATTTTTACTATGGCATCTTTAAATTTTATGGTTCGCGTGTAGCCTGATGTCGTTTCCCGGTGCCTGAACTAAATAATGATCTTGTTCGATTTCGGCAACTGTGACAACTATAATACTATCGAAGTAGTGAAAGGCTATATTATTTTTTCTCATTAAGAGTTCTCCGAGGACAAATTTTGTGAAGAACAAACTTCAGTCTCTTTATATAATTTCACCTACTGTGAAGAGCTGCAAACGTGCTATTTCTGGCATTTAATTATTGTTATAAACGATCCAGTAATTTTCCTGTCGTGTTTTATCTAGGCGTAGCCCAACGAATCTCATTTTGGGACACAATGCATTTTATTTCGACCACGTTCCCGCAATAAACAGTGCTATTAAAGTTCTCTTGGTTATATACCAGTTCATTATAATATAAATGAACTTTTGTCTAACACAAACTAACGACTGCCCGCGGTAATGCCTCGTCGCCACAAATGTTGATTAAAAGAGCTTTTTATACCAGTCTTTCTCAAAGTGGGCGATAATGCTAGAAACTTTCGGGGAATTCAGTAGAAGGCTTAGAGAAGTTTAGTTACTAGTAATTGTCGCTTCGATTTCGAAATATCAGAAAATGTTAAGTTCTCAACAAGTTTATAAGAATCTGGCTATAAATTTTGTATCTGTTTATTTATTTTAAATTAATTTGCTCAAAATTCATACAACATAATTTTCATGATCGCTCAGGATTGAATATTATTCAAATAATAAATGAATAAATCACGGTGCCACGGAAACTAGAATCCCTTGTATTTCAAGCTAAAATAAAATACCTATTGTAACTATGTCATTAATTTCGATGATTGATGATCGCTTGGCTTATTATTAAGCATTACTGGTTACTGATTGCTTAACAGTGAGTCCTAGGTTCTAAATTCAAAAATTTATTCGAAAAGTTCGAAAGTTCCTAAGGTTCTAAATTGGACTAGAACCGAATGAATTATTGCACGTTTATTTTACTTCTATCCTATGTTTTATCAAATTTTTATTAATATTTCCATGCACATTTTTTTTAAAGTTTATACTCGCGTACCTGCGAAATCAAAACCGTGCCGAAAGTAAAATGATATACGGCAATAATGTACAGAAAACAATATATTGAGTACCGATTCAATATCACCATCGCCAATATAGCTTATTTGTCAAAAACATTTAAATGAAGCGATGAAAAAAGAATGATGAAGCCTCCTAAACTACGAACTGATTTAAATGAAATTCACATACGATTCACATAAGACAAAAACTTGTAACCTATTTTGATGATCTGGAAAAGAAGTATGTAGTTCACTCAACTATGTTAGAACTTTTTTCAGCAGCGTCTAAAGTAGTCGTCGACTAGCTTCTAACGTCTTACAATAACCTATTGTTAATTGCTTAAACAATTAGCGATTAATAATTGATTAATTTTGTCAAATTTAATTTATTTTTTAAGATGAGTTTCAGACGGTAAGTAAAAAAACTGATATCTCTAGAATTTTTTTCTTTGGCTGTAGATAAGCGAAATTTACTTATAATCTTAAAAAAAATACTATTTATGGTAATACGTGAAATAACGTACAAGTCTAATCCGTTTAAACATTAGCACATACAAAGAATTTCATATATTACTTTAAATAAAGTTAATAAACGGACACACAGTGAACCTAATGTTTACTTTTATTTCTATAGACATTTATAATCCTCGCGTCACCCTTGAGATGGAACGTGTGGTTACCAGTTTATAAACTCAGTCAGTCAGACTATACGAAACACATAATTATACTTCTATTTTATGATAGTATTTGATATATAAAAAGAAACTGTTCTGTTCAGTTGTACTCAATCAAAAATATCAGGAGATCACAGGCACTACTAGCTATAAATATAAAGTTCTGCATGAAAGCATCTCTTATAACTAAAGTCTTAAATACTGGCTGCTACCTGACAATTTCAAGAATACCAGATTCACGTTCGAACAAAACTTTCAAATAATTTCTCTTCGAGAACATTCGTCTTACTTAGACTATGCAGCCGCAGTTGAGGCGTGATTTATTACGAATTCCTTGTCGTGGCGAATGATTTTGATAAACTTTTTGACGTTATGGATTTGTGATTAATAATATATTAATGTCACCATATAAATGCAACGTTTTAAATATTTACATAAACTCTCAAGCGTGTTATCAATACGGGATACAGAAGAATGTGGATAAATGTTTGTATATGAAAAAGATTATTGGCTGTTATTATTAACTTAAAATAAATATTAAATTCTTAATTTGTGATAGCCGAATTGTTGCGTAAATGAAAATGTATCGTATAGACTTATTTTACAACATGACGACCAGAGAGAAGAGCTACCTATGATGTCACCGGGACTAGACAACGACGTATTACCCGGTAATTTGCCATGTGGCCACATCTTTGCACGCCGGTTTGAACAAAATATACATTATGCCGGCAACTAGCGTGTACTTGAGGTAGACCATTTTAAACAGGGAGTATTAACTCTCGTACTAAATAAATTACAGCAAATAGTATTCACTGGAAATATTACACTTATGTTATCCTTTAGAATTTACATTATACCAACCCGAATTTAAATCAACTATGTATGAATGGGCAAGTAAACAAACAATAATTTAACTCTCAACCAATTAATTTATTTGCATAATATAATTTTAATTACGTATTGTGAGTCATACCCTAATGGCCTGATACGGCCTAAAAACCGGATTGAAAATTCCATATTTAAAGAAATTTTATAACATTATATCTCATTTACTAAAACAAATTGTTTTACCATGTTTATGAATCTCAATAACTATTAAGAATCAACGTTGTATAAATAAGAGTTATTTTGTTATCTATAACCATTTTATTACCGTGGTATTGTTTTAACAATGATCAGGTATTCATTCCTGATATCGAAACTATGTTCTTTGAACTATAGTGACGTACCTTTAAGTTCCTCCAGCACTTAGTGAACCCAGCAAGCCAACAAACGATCGACATCACTAGCGCGAAGTTACCGGTATACTGGAAGAAATATTTACCGGCTTTTTCTTACTCTTTGCTCTATGTTCAGCAGAGCACTAAAATACATAGGCAAATGTAATAGTAATAGTAACTTTCACAAACATAGACATAAGCACTAACATCTACCACCCAGATGGTTGGGCAGAGATTACAGACTCTCATTTGATCAGAAGAGCCGCGATGGACGGACAGAAGACTTCAGAAGGTTCATGGTATGCTTATTATACTAAGAGGCTTTGATGGACTGTCAAGGAACAAGGGAATCCGTTCATTGATAGTTAAAAGACAGAGACATGATTGTAATACCTTTCTATCCTTTAGACGAGTTGTGTTCTTGTTAATGATTTTTATAAAATAATTTCTTGTAGTTTATTTTGATAAAATATAGATTTAGAGCTTTTTGAGTCGGCTACTATAAATACAAAAATTTTTCATTATCAAGAATGATAACACGCTCTTTCACAAACAATTTGTACACCAAACAAATTTTGGTATACAAATGTTCTCACCTCGTCGAGACGTATTTTAAGGCTCCATTACCGTTGGACACACAGCATTGGTGCACAGTGTTTAGTCGTAGCTTACAAAGTATACTCGTAGTCCATTGCACTGCACTGAACAGTGCGGCGACAAGTATCTATTACAAATAGAAAATCCAAAATGGTCAGTTCCTGTACAAGAAATATAAAACTAAAAAGCAAAGTAACTATTGGTAAATTATTCTACGACATCTTATTAAAAAAATAGACAAACTTTAACAATATATAGAGGCGAACGACAGCGCAAGTCGATATCTATAAAGTTGTATCTCTCGGTTAAAGAGCGTTGTGAAAACCCATTTCGCTAGAATCGTACTAAATTGAAATACTCAATCCCTGCTATATAACTAAACACGTTGCGATAACCAAATGGCTAGCGGACATGCCTCTGGATCAGGAGACGTGAGTTTGATCTTCGGGCTCGTATTAATGAGTTTTTGAAACTTAAATGCGATTTGTATCGTTGACTTGGACATTGAGATGGCGACAAGGCTCACCACCAGTCACGTTAACTCAAATAAGCTCTCGCAAGAAGGACTTAAATATTTCTAGATCTCTTACAACCCCAATATTGGGTATACGGTCTTGATGAGCTAATTTATTTATTTCATTTAGCACTTCATTGCAGAATTAGACATATAAATATGAACAATAATTGGTACCCTATAACTTCAAGACCTATAAATAATAAAACTTTGTTTTATATACATAAACGTTTATCATTCGTCTCTTTTTTTAGTTATCCTTTACTAATTTAATTTTTCCTCCTTGAAGATTTAGTTAATAGAACAAAAACTTACATCACTAAAGAGGTAATGTCAAAGGTCAGATGGGTTCCTTTGTTTGGACTCAAAGTTCGTTAGAGTACATACGTACTTGAAATCGTTAAGTGCGCTTGTGTTATTTCGGAACAAACTTTCGACTAATTTTCCTCGAATTGTATCTATTGTAGAAACTCTAGCTAGCTAGCTATTCGACACTGTTAATATAATGATACTTTCTCAAACTTTGTCTCCTTTAGGACTTAATATGTGCTGACAATTAGTGTAAGGGAAAATGTATTTTAAGTTTTGTAATCATAGTCACGATAGTCGAGTGTTAAAAATCTACCTCCGAATTAGAAGACGCCAGTTCGATCTCCTCGCTCGAAAGTGATTTTCTCTTAATTTGATCTTCAGTGTCTTTCAAAAGCGTCGCCTCTAGCGAACTTTATCCAAGATAACTGGAACACACTCGTTAACTTGAGATTAAATTTCAGATTATCGATTTAACGTGTATCTATATTAAAAGGCACACAAATACAATTTAATTTAATCTGTCTAAGAATGATTAGAATAGTTACTTGTTTGCCTAAATTATATCAAATTCAAACAATATATTTTTCAAATTCCTAATTATCTCCAATCTAATTCTCATTTTCAGGGTTGTTATTATGGGCTCCTTTTCTTATCTCCTCAGTCATCTCTTTAAAATATTTGTGAAAAACACTGCCATAATGCCATAAATATTAATTAACAACACGCACTGGTTTTATAATTTCTCCTGAAGGTTTTGAATACAGCAATGGAAATATTCTCCATTGTCAGTCGTTGGCAAGAAATTCATAATAACTTTCATATATTTTTCCGTTCTTACCGATCACAATTAACTACTATTTGTCGTGGATTACATCTTCTACAACAATAAGCCGAGAATTTCAGCAAGCGTTTTAATGGCGACGTATTTCGGTGGCTTGTGTTTCCGATGAAATTCATTGTCCATCAAATGAGGCTCTTTCTGTTCTTGTTAAATCAAATATTACAGGAAAATTAAGCGTTTACAGTCCTTCATTTGAACTATTTAATTATGAGCACGACATGATTTATTCAGGCAAAGTTTGTCACATTTATAATAAAGCTGCCTTTACCACAATCTAAATATAATCGTTGTAACACCAAATACAATCTAATGGTTAAATATATCATAGAAGCCTATTCCTCGTGGCATATTATCAATTTATCAATTTAATTTTTCTGCTGAATTGTTAAACGAGAAAAGAAATGTAATGGATGTATCTACCAGAAAAAAATGTTCTTAAAAGTTTTAAACAAGATTTAGCAGAATTTGAAGATCTAAAAGATTTTGATATTCTTCTATACCCTGGAGTCCACTGCTGGTTATACCCACGCTTGGCGGACAAGTATGTAATCACAGAACCAAATACCATTTATTTTAGAAACTGCTTTCAGTCACCGGTCTAATAATTTTATTTATTAATGTATTGTGTGTTAGTAACGCTGGTATATTACTGTATGTGTAATATGTTTTATATAATGTATTATCATAAGCTTATGCTAATACATCAAATAAACACGTGCTGGCTCCGAGAAAAGATTCCTTAGCCTTCCTATTGTTATATAAGAAAAATTATTGAATATTGTATGAAATAGTAATTCACGAATCGTCGAAAGAAATAGCGTAAATATATAAGAACAAAGTAATGGAATATGAGATGTCATGAATAATTCGAGTTCCCTGACTATGAATTCGATGTTTTGTTTTAGAATACAAAAATCGAAATGTATCGTTATTTTTATTTTTCATGGAAATATCGCGTAGCTTTCGCTTTCGAGAATAGTTCCACAGACATCATGATTATTGCATATTTACATGCCTATTTAAGACAGGGCTTTCGAAGAAACTCTGTGGTACCCACACAAAATAGTGATGTTATAACCTATATCTCTTCTCTGATATTTGTTAATTTACAGACAGCATCACGCACCACTGCTGAGCAAAGATATTCTTACACTTTCTAAATTCTAAATTTTAGAGACGCTGTCAGCCGGATTCTAACTCAGGACATTAGCGTTCTACAAAAACCGTGTGGGGCTGTGACCGGACACACGACCGTTGGTTTAACGTGTAATACCTTGCCAGCTTTGAGAGGCTCCTGAAACTGTATCGCTCGTTTGGCACCGGACATTTCAGTACCAGGTTGAAATATTCCTTGTGTAATATATATTTTGAGTTGGCTTTCGCGTTTATACTTTTTTGTACTAGTTTACTTTACTTTTCGTATACAGTCATTGTCCAAAATATCGTTATATTTACTTACGTCGAACCATCTCTAAAAGTTCAAAAAAATAAACATACAAAACTTTGCAGTCCTGTATATGACTATTAAATTATGTGAGCCTAACGTGATTTATTCAAACAAAGTATGGCACTTTTAGAATGCAGCTTATTTTCTCAATATTTTGAAAGTGATTCACTTAATATCCTTGTATTGATTACATTAAAAATTGTTTAAAAAAGAAGTTATTCTTAATCAATTTTATATAAATATAAAAATTATATTAACAATAATTAAATATATTATAGGAGTCTATTTATTCTTCGTGGTATATTAACCAATATACCAATATCATTTCTTCGCTGAATGGTGAAACGAGACAAAACCAACTCCCTTTTAATAGATTTACCAGAAAAACTATTTTAACTGCACCGAATTCCAAACAATTTTTAGTAGTTTGTAAATCGAGGATTCTAATTTTTGTTTTCCATATTCACTGCTGGTTATTAATTTCCATAAGGAAGATTTATTATTTAACGCCAACCATTGCAGACGAGTTTTCTATCACAGAACCACATACCGCTTACCTTAGAAGCTACTGTCCGTGACTTGTGCCTTGTACGTGACTTATAGAAGAACGGCTCGTAGGTTTAAATCAAACCTGATGCGTTTTTGTAATATATAATTTATGGGCTTTTCAAGTCAAGTTGTGGTGTGTCGCTCGAGTCTGTTATTGCTTCCGACACTTTCACCAATTATGAGAATAAGACATATAATCTGAAAAACAAATAGCAACAGATAACCTTAACAGAATTTACTTAGTCCACTGCAAGACACAGGCCTTTCCAATAAGCAGGATTTACGACAATCACCACGCTTAACAAGCGAACTGGCAATCGTAGTACCAAACACCTCTGAGCCCGTAATTGATCTGCTTTATTGTAATCTGGTATTATTCGAGCCGAGCTGATATTATTCGGCAGTCTGTAAGTAGCCATTGCGTTTTTTAAAGTTTTTCTCTCAGTCTCCTCTTACAGCACCCACGGGAATAAAGGGGTGGTAGATTTTTATGCAGTGAAAAGCTGATCGAAAGGCCTTAATCATATCTAAACTTCTGACTACCCCAATATTGGGTATGACAGATTATTTATGATAAATTAAAACAACATAAATTTAAACAGAACGTGAAAGAAAGAAATTTAAATTAAATTGAAAGAATATGAAATTGCTAATTTCTATAACATTATACAGTTTGTTTTAAATTTCGCTAAACTTATAACTGGGTTTTTTTTTTGACACAGTCAAAATTGAACAGTGAAACACTATCAAATAAACACTTGCTGGCTCCAAGAAACAAATCCTTCCTAATTTTATATGATAAAAATTACTGAATATCGTATGAAATCATAATTCACAATGCATCGAACGAAATAGCGTTAATATATAAGAACAAAGTAATGTAATAAGAGATGTCATGAATAATTCGGGTCCCCTGGCTATGAATTCGATACTTTGTTTTAGAATATAGAATTCAAATGTCGAAATGTGTCGTTATATTTATTTTTTCATGGAAATATCGTGTAGCTTTTGCTTCGAGAACGGTTCCAGACTTCATGATTATCGGCCTATTTAAGACAGGGCTCTCTAAAACACTCTCTGGTACCCACACACACAATAGTGATGTTACTACCTATACCTTCGTGTCTGGCATTTGTTAGTTAACAGACGGCATCACGCCCCACTACTCAATGAAGAACTTCTCACAATTTATGAACTCTGAATTTTAGAGACGTTGTTACCCGGATTTAAACTAAGGTCATTTACATTCTATAAAAAACCGGGTGGAGCTGCGACTGGACATACGGCCGTAGGTTTAATGTGTTATGCCGTGACAGCATTGAAAACGTCGATTTTGGTTAATCTGATGCAATTTGAAAAGGGTATCAGTAAGCTGACTATCTATGCTATAAAATAGCATAGATACTTTACTTATATGCTTTTTTACATCTCTAAGACTAATAGTTAAGGATTTAAAATAGACGACATAGATATATTCGTTACGCTATAAATTTCAGTAAGGTTGCCGGTATGTTTCAGTATGATTTAAAGACGTTTCACGTCAAAACCAAAATTAACCCTCAACAACTTTTGCATTCCTTTTCCTTATGTAGGTATTCATCTGATATACAACCAACATCACGTAGAATGATTGACAACATAAATCCTTTAATATACATGAGACACACAAGAAACAACATGGGGTTACATTTGCTTATGGTAACAACAGATGTCTTAAAGAAAAACACACTATGTAATGGAATAAGGAATGACTTGCATCCATCAACTCCTTGTTTAAAAATGAATAATGTATATCGCGGGATAGAAATGAAACGAGTGGTCTGTTGCATACAGTAATCATGTTTTTTAAGAAGGGAGTAAGTATGTATAGAGTTAATCTTTTCTTTGCAGATTCAGAGGTTATATTAACACTTCGTTTAGTAGGTAAAGTGTAAATAAGTAAGTAATATATCAAATTATTTGTATGTATGCATGTTTGTCGTTCAGTCACGCTTACGGGACTGTATGGATATAAGCGATATTTGGTAGTACTGTAGATGTAGGACACGTTTTACATCAATTTAATGATATTTTCTTGAGTCTTAGTTAGTAATCGCGTGGACAAAGCTGCGAGGAGATACTTGTAAACAATTTGATAAATATATGCTCTTAGAAACATATACCTAATACTGTTTAGACATTCTTTTCACAACAGTTTAAATTTAAGTTAGGACCCACTTCTAACCACAGCTTTTTTGGGACTTTCTAAATGTCCAAAATGCCGATAACTCATTGGTACCAACACTCCCTATTGAGAATGTCTACAACACTCCCTATAGTCAGTCTCCTGATTTGAAGACATATTCCTTAACCACTTAGCTAGCGTTTAGGAATTATCTCTGTAGGATTTGCTGAGTAGCTCTTGATATATATTTTTTCTTCTTTTACAGCCTGTAATAAGTGCAGCATAAGACATTCCCTTGATATATTTTATTTATTTTTAACAGCCAGTATTTAATAGCCTCAATTAGAAGGAATTACCACAACCTCAATGCTTTACCAAGTCCATAGATCGGAATCTGCAAGTAGAATAAATCTGACCGTCTCGTACAATCCTGGCATTAGCGTTGGGAAGATGTGGAGTGAAGTGAAGCGTGAAGCTCGAGACCGATTGCAATGAGGACACCCTCGCCCCTTCTAGGATACATAAGAGTTTGATATTAAACTATATAATTTTATATTTGTGATTGTTATTTCTGACCTGTCGGAATTTGTGATGTTAAAATTCATAGAGCTGCAATGTAAGACTCATTTCAATACTGTTATTGTTAATCTAGTACTTTCAGTACTGTTATTGTTAATTTGAAGCCATGAGTTCTGAGTTCGAATCCCACCAAAAGTTTAAATTTGTTCAAAAGACCAAGGACCGAAAAGGTTTCCCATATGAGGGTTATTAAATCGTTTAATGATGAGGGTTAACGCGTCACCCAATGAAAAAGGTTAACCCATATTTAGGAATTAATCAGCCATTTATAACCCGATTAGTGCATAAGATTCAAATTTGCTACAAAAATTAGGCGAGAAAGAAATAGCAACATGTAGGAATTTCTTGTCGTTAAATATTTTGCTTATATCACAGCATAGAGTTTCGTGGATTAAAAAACTAAACCTTTATTTTATCTCACTAGTTATTTAGAATATCTAAAACCTTCAGATCCACCTTTTTTCAGTTTTATATTAGCAATAGAATAGATTTCATTAAATTAGAAACAAGGAGAAAATTTTAACAAATGCACAAATAAAACTCGGGCTGCAGATATAAACTTTGAAACATAAACTAATAAATAAGTTTCGTCTAATTTATTTCGCGATATTGCAATATTTTGCTGCAAACCGTAAACGAATTTTAAACGCAACG
>DWHW01000035.1:0-11624 GCA_018248055.1 Zerynthia polyxena | reverse complement strand
CGTCCGCAGCCGGGTTCCCTGAGCGACAAGTACCACGAGAACGAGGAACGTGAGCCATTTCAATTGAATTACGCAGGAATTGCATTGCTATTTAAATAAAGATAATCAATATTTAGTTAACTGACTACCAAAAAAGAAAAGTTTAAATTATATTGTTTTATTGTTGTTTGTTCGTAAGTGTTATATTTAATGACAGAAGAAAAGAATAAACAAAGTTTACGTGATTTAATCACTAGAAGAACGTCCGCCAAGGGACAAATTACAAAATTTAAAAATTATTTAAATAGTATTGCCTGTTTAATGGAACTAAATAACGTTCAATTAACGGAGTTAGATTTAAAACTCACTAAATTTGAAGCTTTGTCTATGAAGGTTGATGATTTGCAGAGTGAAATAGAGGTTTTAAATTATGAAAATATTTCAGCTGAAATTGAGGAACGCGATAAAATTGAGCAAGATATAATTATGAATATAGCAAAACCAAAACTTTAGTCGAAAAGTTCTCCAAAAAATTAGAATGCAAAAAAAGGCGCAATTCGGGTCACAACGCGTCATGTTGCCTAGATGATCCTAATCCCCCCCACGAATTAGGGTTGAAACTCCCTCAAATTCAAATAGCCAAATTTGATGGCGCATATTTCCGTTGGTTGGAGTTTCGGGATACTTTTGAAAATCTGATACATAAGAATGATCGCATATCAGACATCCATAAATTCAATTACCTCGTATCTTATTTGCAAGGCGACGCGGCCAGGATTATTTCAAATTTGGAGGTGTCCACCAACAATTTTGCTGAAGCGTGGAAGATGATTTGCAATAGATACGACAACATAAGAATATTGATTAATCATGATTTAACATCATTATTTAATATTAAACAGCTTCCACGGGAATCAGAGCGATCTCTACGATTTTTTGTTAACCATGTGACCAAAAATTTACGCGAAATAATAAGTCTAGGACAACCCACTGACAAATGGGATGTACTAATATTTATGTTATCATCTAAGTTAGATATCAATACGTTGTTAAAATGGGAGGGATATCGCAACAATTTGGAAGGCGACGTACCTACCCTCGAAAAATTTTATAAATTTATGATAGACCGTGCTGATGTGCTCGAGTCATTGAATCGTAATAATCGGTCTGAAGTTACTAGCGTGTCAAAGGTGACCAGTGCCCCTGTGCGTTCTATAGCTAATAATAATTATATTCAAAGGAAAGGTCAAAATCAAAACAATGTCGTAAAATCGTTTGCGAGCACCAGCAATAATTATAGCAAGAAACCAAATACTACATTTATGTGTATTATTTGCAATGAGCGTCATAGGATATATGATTGTCCAACGTTTAAAGCGAATGATGGACGTGACGAAGTATAAATTGTGTTAATTGTTTGAGACAAGGTCACCCCGAAAGCGAGTGTCGCATGGGTCCATGCCGTGAACGCGGCTGCACCGAGCGTCATATTAGTCTGCTCCATCGCCCATCATCCTCCTCAAGCCACCTCGCTCTCATTGATGAACAAGATGAAAATGAAATTATCGTTAACTATTCTAATCACAATACAAATCAGGTGTTATTATCTACTGCTATCATTGAAGTATCGAATCCAGTTGATCATCAAAAGGTCAAAGTTCGTGCTCTTTTAGATTGCGGAAGCCAATCGTCATTTATATCTAAGTCCCTAAAGACCAGACTGTCATTAAAGTCTCGCCACATTGACACACTAAAGTTCATTGGTATAGGTAACACTTCTTCAATGAATGTAATTGAAAGTTGTGATATTCAATTGAAAGCAACAAATAGTAATTTCAGTGCAATGTTATCGTGTTCTGTGTTAAATGAGCTCACCGGTCGTTTACCAAACACGCTGGTTGACATCAAGTCAATTAAATTACCAGAAAATATTCAGTTGGCTGACTCCATGTTTTATCAGCCAGCTCCCATAGATGTACTAATAGGTGCTGATTTGCATTCTAGGCAACGAACAACGTTCTCTAGGACCAAACAATCCTTAGTTAAGGAGTTCACAGTTAGGATGGATAATCTCTGGCTCTATAAATTCAGTAGTATCTAGCAATAGGATACACTGTAATCACGCCATTGTCTCTTCATCGCAAAATGAAAATATAGAACAGTTAGTTTCTAAATTTTGGGAGTTAAAAGAAGTTCCGAAAAAAAAAATCATAAGTGAAGATGAAAGCGAGTGTGAAAAGCACTTTCTCGCTAATACCATAAGAGATGAAGAAGGTAGGTTTTGTGTCAAATTACCTTTGAAAGAATCAGTAGATTGTTTAGGTGATAGCTACTATCTTGCGAAAAAACGATTCATTAATTTAGAAAAACGGTTCAAGTGTAATCCAAACCTTAAATCTGAATACACAGAATTCATAAGAGAATATGCAGAATAAGGGCATCTCTCTGTATCTAACTATAATAGTTCACCTGTTCCTCGCCCAGCGTACTACTTGTGTCATCATGCGGTCATACGTCAAGAGAGCGAGTCTACCAAGCTCCGCGTAGTATTCGACGGCTCAGCCTCTTCTACATCAGGTTACTCATTGAATGACATTTTGATGGTAGGCCCCAATGTCCAAGACACCCTCTTTTCCATCTTAATTCGGGCAAGGCTATACAAGTACCTACTCACTGGAGATGTGGAAAAAATGTATAGGCAGGTGCTTGTAAACGAAAGTGATAGGAACTTGCAGCTAATTTTGTGGAGAGAGGACGAGTCACGCCCCATCCAAACGTTGGTCTTAAATACCTTAACCTATGGCATAGCAAGCGCAAGTTACCTCAGTACACGGTGTTTGTGGCAGCTAGGACAGGAACAAGATGATAAACTTATCAAAAAAGTAATCCAAAATGACTTTATGTGGATGATTTAATAACAGGAGCTGATGATCCTCAGTAATTAATGTGCATACAAAAGTCAGTATCCAATGCATTAAAATTAGGTTGTTTTAATCTTCGAAAATATAAGAGCAATCATCCGTATGTATTTGATAACCTTGACATAAAAAAGCAAGACAGTCTAACTATCAGCGAGTCTTCGAGTACTCTTAGTCTTGGATGGAAACCCTCTAGCGACACTTTACATTTTCCTATAAGGGTGACACAGGAACCAGATGTACCTATAACGAAACGTTTTATAATGTCAAATTCCTTCAAAATATTTGATCCTTTAGGTGTTCTCTGCCCAGTAATAGTAGTACCTAAAATGATGTTGCAAAAGCTATGGAAAGAAAAACTGGACTGGGATCAACCAGTACCCTCCGAAATAAAAAAGGAATGGACTAAATTTACGGAAAACTTAAAATTCTTATCTAATTTACAAATTCCGAGGTTGGTGTTATGTGATTCTCCTAAATATATAGAATTACATTCGTTTAGTGACGCTTCTCACTCCGCATTTGGATCATGTGTTTATATTAAGTCAATTAGCACAAATGGTGACGTCACCGTCCAATTACTATGTGCTAAGTCTAAAGTAGCACCATTAAAGCCGACCATCCCACGATTAGAAATATGTGCCGCTTTGCTCGCTACTAAGCTTACTATGTCTGTAGTCGATTCCTTGAGATACAAGCCCGCAAGGATTGTGTACTGGTGTGACACGAGTGTGGTTCTGGTCTGGATTAAAGGTTATATCACTAGACTGAAAACATTTGTAGCTAATCGTATTAGCGAAATATTGGAGCATGCTTCACCGCTATCATGGAGATACGTTCCAACCGATTTAAATCCTGCGGATTTCATTTCAAGAGGGGTAAATGCAAAAAACATCATGTCGTTGTCACTTTGGTGGTCGGGACCCACATTTTTACTTGAAAATTAAATAAAATTGGCATTCAATACTGGCCGTATTGAATGCCAAGGAATCTGATCCTTTACCCGAATTGAAACTGCACTCTGCAACAATTAGTGAACCTTTTTTAGATTTTGAGAGATATTCTTCTCTCAATAAACTACAACGTTTATTTGCTTACGTGCAAATATTCATATTTAACACTAGAAATAGCAATGCGAAACGCGCAGGCTTATTAACAGTTGAGGAATTACGTGATTCATGGCAATTATTATGTATTATCGCTGAAACTCAATCCTTTACAACTGAATACGACCTGCTAACTAAAAATAAACCTTTAAGTAATAAAAGCAAAATTTTAAGTTTGTCTCCGTTCTTAAATAATAAAATAATGCGAGTTGGAGTTCGGTTGGATGCGGCTAATTATTATTCATATGAGAAAAGGCACCCCATTTTACTTCATGCCTCGCACAGGTTAACAAGACTGCACTTTGAAAGAGAACACGTCAACAATATACACGCGGGTACTTTACTGTTATTATTTATTGTAAGGAAAACAGTGTGGCCAGTAGACGGACGACGTCTCGCATGGCGGACAGTTAATAACTGTGTTCGGTGTAGACGTGTATGCGGTGAAACGTTGCAACCTAAAATGGGTAATCTACCACTCCAACGTATAACCCCAGGTCATCCGTTTTTGTCAGTGGGTCTGGACTTCGCGGGACCGTTCACGATCGTAAATCGTAAGGGCCGTGGAAGTCGTTTAATTAAATGCTACATGTGTTTGTTCGTTTGTCTGCGTTATAAATGCATCCATCTCGAAGCTGTGAGTGATTTAACTAAGGATGCATTCATAATGACACTTCGGCGTTTTGTAGCGCGCAGAGGCAGACCAACGGAAATATTTTGTGATAACGGAACTAACTTTGTAGCAGCCGCAAGGGAGTTAGGATCATTTATCAAGCAAAATCAAAACCCTCTATTTGATTTTGCAAGTCAAAATTCTATCCAGTTTAAGTTTATTCCGGCTTACTCTCCTCATTTTGGTGGTATATGGGAAGCCGGCGTTAAATCTGCAAAATTCCACTTAAAACGCGTTGTTGGCAATAGCCACCTCACTTTTGAGGAACTTAATACTTTGTTTACACTAGTGGAGGCGATTTTGAACAGCCGTCCCTTGTGCCCCCTATCATCCTCTCCTAATGGCCTCCTTTCCCTTTCCCCAGGACACTTCCTAATCGGGAGACCGTTAACTGCTCCACCGTCGCAACATCTGGGTGACTCTAAGGAAAATAAACTTCAACGCTATGAACGCTTAGAAAAAATGCAGCAACACTTCTGGCAAAGGTGGCAGCGTGAATATCTGTCTGAGATGTAGCAGAGAACAAAATGGAAAAGCAGTACATCAAAGCTGGACATAGGAGATAAGGTATTATTGCCAGATGACAATGCTCCTCCACTCTCTTGGAAGCTCAGGAGAGTACTACGCCTCATCACGGGATCCGATGGAACAGTGAGAGTGGCAGACATCACCACTAATAAAGGCTGTGTGCGCCGATCTCTAGTAAGGCTGTGCAAGCTGCCGACAGCTGAGGAACTTCACGGTTGAAAGTGATCTTTCAACGGCCGGGAGGATGTTCAGACTTAAAGCCTGCGCAAATTTTACGCCAAAACACCATCGCGGGAACATTGCCGTCACCCGCATCAGGCGCTTGAAGATTCTTCATACAAATCTGTCTACTCATGTCACTTGACCTACGATCATTGTACAATTCACATCCTTTTTTGAATTATATTAATTTATTAAGTATCTGGGCATTTAATTTACACCATAAAGTGCTTCCTTATCAAAGTTTCATTTTAATTGAAATCTTTATGGAAATTGCGGAAATAAGTAGAACCATCGCTTAAAGCTACAAGTATAAACTATTAAACTATTGTATTACCCTAAAATTTCATCAAGTTCAAAAACAATAGATAAAATCTATTCAATATTACATAAAATATCATAAAATAACAAAAGAGATTTTGTTGTACATGTATAATCTGCTATTCCCTTTATTTGAGTGGGTGTTTTTTGTTGTCATTTATAATTGGGGTCCTTTTTGAGAGTAAAGACTGCTTGACAAAATGGGATTGGACTTAACTACCAGGAGTATATTCACAAGATTTAGTGAATTAGTAGGTGGATGCAAGTAAGCGTTGCGCTGTGCTGTTCCGGAAATATGTCTATGGCTGTTGAAGATTACCTACCACCAGAGTAGTTTCCACAACCTTGCGCTATGTAAGACAGTTTCAACAGAAACGTGAATTTCTTAGAATTTTTGCTTAACTTCTTCGTTAGTAGTCGTTAGTAGTACTGCACTACTACGCTTTTAATGACAGTTTCTTTGTGTCTTCCTATGTATGTAATATATTTCTCTTTTCTATACGTGAGTCACGTGAGATGGTGAATTCAGTGACTATACCGGCTATCTAATTGCTATTATCTATTACTATTTAAACGGATTTGAGTTCGTAGTCAGATGTTTTTATCACCATAAGTTTTTGCATTATAAACTTTTGCAAATCATTAACACCTATACAGCGTTTGGTTTGGTAAGAATATTTAGCATATCTGTAGGACAGTATTCTTTCCCATATTGCCTAGGCCCTACGTTGAGTTCTTTAGTTCTGAAATATTAATTTTCGACATTAGTCAGACATGTGTTAAAAAGCAGGAAGTAGCGTAAAAAATACCTCCTAAAACATATAGTTTTATCTACAATAATTTTATAATATAGCTACATATTAATATGTTGTAAAAGGTAGGACTTTGTCCAATATAACCTTTGATGTATGGACTATAACTTCCGAATACTATGGAAAATTATCACTTGCACAGGAGACAAACAGAGCCTTTAGTGTATCTACGAACACGGAGGCACTTGACTATATCTTCCCATCTTAGATGAAACGGTTGTATAATACAAATTGTGGTTTTTTTTTTAATGAAAAACCCCTCCTGATGAGAATCTTTGTGGGAGGTGTATTTTCAGCAGTGGACTTATAACACGCTGAAATGCTGTTGATGATATATGTACGCACGACCTAAGCGATCACGCATTCCTTTTTGTACTCCGAAGAACAGGAAGGCGAGCACTCGGAGGAGATGAACTTCTTAGCCACTGCGGCAAATCTGGTTCATTGCGCAGTGACTTAAATATGAATTGTGTTTGCCTAATTAACTTCAAGTGGTCATTCCCGACCGGTCCGCAGCTAATAGTGAATGTGTAGGTTCTTATATTATCTTAGTCAAATAATAATATTTATTTTTCGACATTGGAACATACATTTAATTTATCCAATATCCAATTTAATTTTTTATTAATGGGTTCCTTTTCAGCCTTACCGATCATATCTACCGATAAGACAGAAGGAAACCCTCACAAGGGGAAGGTATTGAGATAGATTATTTAACTTTATCCACTAGGTTGTAGCCTGCTAGACTTGGAGTTGTAATATTGTTGGGCTTTGAAACGAAATATGTTAAGCATGCATATTTCTCAAATTATTATCCAGAATTTTCTACTAAATAAAGAAAGCCGGATGATTACTAAATTTACCTTTAAATTAAGAGACTCGAGTTCGATCTCCGGGGTCATACCGATACGCTTATGTTTTTATAATGTAACTCTGACGTTATTTCATGAAAGAAACTAAGGACATTAGTTCTAATAATTCAGTAGAACTTACAAAATGCTTAAGTTATAAGACGGTATATCGTATTATAACTTGGCTACAATATGTAATTACTTTGAAACTTACAATGGTTTACAATACTGTTTTTATCTATTTAACGTGCTTTCATAATTATCTTTTCCATATTACTAAAGGAATTGATTTATTTCATTGTCTATATAAAATAATTTTGTCAGTTTTCATAAAATAGCAATATTTCTATGATTGGAAAAATTAATTTAATTAATAAATAAATCTTTATTTACTTTAAAGTACTCATCATCTTAATCAACCGCTGCTAAAGAAATGCCTTTACCGATAATAGAAATTGTCTTAATTGTCACGACTGCACATAGAATTTTCTGTTATATATATTTATAATTTTTTTTTAAATTTTACAAGAATTCACATTTCACAAGAGTATTTGAAACAACTTTACTATTGGTAAGTCTGTCGATTTCTTGGTAGCCATCTACATACGGCATTAAAATAAGTCTCCTGATTCATTGACAGATCACCAAACAACTTGGCTATCGTGGCTTTAGAGTTAAACTAGTTTTTGAATTCAGTTCAGCGTTAAAATTTGTCCTAAATGAATATAGCATAACAAAATGCTTGATAAATTTTAGCAGAAAAATTTTAGTAATACATAACATTAATTGCGCTTCTTGTATCGTCAATAACAATCAATTTGCATGCAAATTAGAATGCTCAGCACTTCACAGCGCTTGACTTGATGAGCGCAGTTCTGGTTCATCTAGCTATAAAGTTTATCTTTATTATTTCATAAAAAAAAAAAAAAATATTTCGCATTAGTTCAGTTTATTTTAATGAATTTTCTGCAAACTGACGGTGATTAGAACCTCGTCTGTTCCAGATATATCAGCTTTGTATGAGTATTGAAGTAAAACTGTAGACTGTAGTATGAACACTCTACGTGTTCATATCTCCGTATGTCTTAACCACTTAAGTATCATAATAACAAAAAATCTATGACTTAATTTCGTTAAAACAAGAAACTTTCAACTTTAATAATTTCATTCTATATTTTCAACTCTTAATTATTGGCAAATTTATGTGAAACTTACGTACAAAACGGAATGACTATCTCAAAACTGCGCGAATTTTTTTTTTTGTACTGGTGATGCGCAGCAGCGTTTTATCTTAAAAACGCAAAAGTAGTAGGCCTCAAATGACAAGACAAGATTCCAATTAGATGTCATCATTAGGCCAGTATAATTCCAGGCTGGCATACCAAGTGTAAAAAAAATCCTTTGATTCAATTTGTTTGTAAGTGTACATGGGCTGTAGTAGTCTTTTACCATCAAATAGACTGTTAGCTCGTTTGTCACCCCGATTTAATAATAAAAAAGCGATGGTGCACGTGTACTGCTAGACCACCGGTCCAGTTTCATGAATAAGGGTATTCCAAATCTCAACCTCCCTAAACCAGGTTCAGGTGTGTGATTTATCGAATTTGGCGAACTCGAATCCCGCAAATCTTTAATAGAGCAGCTGATATCCAGTTCTGATATCCACGCACTATATTGCGTGAATATATCAGAATCAGCCGTCTCAGCGTGGTGACTTGGAGAAACCTTCCAAAAATGTTTCTCCGGGAAGTAGTATATGTTCATAAGTGAGAATAGGCTGGTGTCATAGTAGAAGAATAATGAAAAAAAATGAGTTAGGAAATTGCAAAGTATGTTAATTTCCCTTTCTTGTAACTTTAATTTTTTTTACTTTTGTGTGAGGACCGTATATTAAAAATAAGCACTTAAAACGAATTCATCCATTTTAAGTGGCTAAATAGCTTACAAATAACACAGTGTTCAAATATTCTTTGTTTAAATATTGTTTTAAAATTTTGAACGAGAAAAATCATTAAAGAATTTAAAATTCCTAGCATGAAACTGATGAAACATGGATTGAAAATTTGTGTAATATAAATTTATTTAAATTTAACCAAATTTTGTATCATACGCCAAGTAATATTTTAGTAGACGTTGTAAGGGCTAGTATTACTAATTTTTTTTTCTCTGTGCTCAATAATTATAAACCTATTGTAAATTAAATGCATAAAATATTTTTTTAAACTTGATTCCCTTTGTTAGCGTCCTATAAACTAGGAAATTTGCTTTTGAAATATAATATCCTTCTTGAGTATTGATGGAGTCAGACATTCTGCCTCAGCTACCAGTAAAATGTGATATTAAGTGAAATAAGAAGAAGAAGAAGAAGATATTAAGTGAAATAAAACTGACTTCATTGAAATAACGCGTACCTTAGCTGTTGTCTATGGGTGTCGTAAAAGTTCACTGATGAAAGGCAGCAGAATTTTTATTTAAAATAGCACAAAAATAGGCAATTGCTAAACGCTCTATATCAAAGAATTGACACATTTCCAAGTTCATTACTGAAAAAGAACTGCCTCTTAAAGCACGAGTGGGCATGCATTTTTTGAAATGTTTGCCCATGCTTGCCACCCACTTGGGGTTGGAGAGTACAGTACCGCTATCCTCGTACTAGTAATACTGATTATTATTATCTATACAAAAGGATTATTATTATTTAATATTGAAAGTTTAGATATTTTGTAAAATAAAAAAGTAATAGTGTCGGCTTAAAACTTACAAATAACTGCCTTTCCTAAACTTTACTAAAACAATTTTTTGAGCTAATACTGGACACAGCCGAATCAAATACGAAAGGGGAACTATAGAAGGAGTTATGTAGTTAGTAGTTATATGGTATCTCACCAAAATATTTCATAAACAATAGGCCACTACGATTCACAAGATTATAATTCTATCACTGTTAAAAAGTTATTAAGTTCGGATCTCATGAATAGCCGACCCCCTTAGACTAATTATACAAAACCTCCATCTGTTGAATAATAGAACATTAAAACTCAGTGACTTAATTTCTCATCATAAGTTCATTGGAGTTCCTGTGCAATGGCTGCGAAATAGGTGGAAAATGCCTCAAATACTCATTGATATAACCTACTGCAGAAAGTATTCTACACGTTTTGATAAGTGTGTGAGTGAGACGTATGCGTTTCATAAGTTACTTCTTCTTATCCTGTGAATTTGAGCTCTCCATTATCAAGGCTGAAGCTGTGAGTGATTGAATATATGAGGAAATGCTTCAAAAAAAGGTAAGCACTATTGTGCCCCAGATATTATTATCTTTCTGACTGATGGATTTATCACTCAGAATTCGTGAATAATATAGATATTATACAATTATCGTGAATAAAATCGCGTATTTTCTTATCTACCTGATATCAAGTGGTTAAGTAGCCACTTTTATATTCAAATAACTTGCATTGAAGGAGATAAAAGACGCGTAATAACCCCTATGCACTTTGGTGAAATGTCTCACAGGCTGTAATTATACTGGCTTTGTATATTTTTCATACTGAGGCTGGAAACTCGAGGTAAGACGATGGTACCTACTTAGCTGCCATTTATAAAAAGAAAAAGCCTTCTTGAATAAGGGCCCTCACAAATAACCTTTAAAATATTTGTTGGGAGCAGGGAGAGTTTGTTGACAATAAACGAGTTTGAGCTAGCCATATTTTATTATTTCACATAGTCATGATCTTTCTTTTACTGATAAGTACGTGGTAATTTTCTCACCTAAAATACTACTAAAAATTTCATTGGTGCAGACACCAGGTATCGATTCCAGATCACATGCATAATATAAAAAAATGAGCGCTGTGACTACTTGCTATTCAGCGTATGAGATAAACATGTCAAACGTATAATACTCAGAATGTCCGTATTTTGTTAAGCTCCTCATCCCCCATCTAAATAAAATATAATGTTTCTTCATCTTAATAGTTTTTATTAATATCAAGCAAACGTTTTGCTTTTATTTATCAAAAAATTAAAATTTTTCATGAATTGAACCTTATGATTGATAAAAAAGTAAAAAGACAGCCAGCGATATGACCGCTCTGCGACAATAAACAAGAATATGAAAAAAGTGCAGAATCGCAATTATTCAATGATTTTATTTGCATGCAATATGGTAACAAATAGATGATAACAAAATCGTTCAGATAAAATCCAGACATATT
>DWHW01000034.1:0-11708 GCA_018248055.1 Zerynthia polyxena | reverse complement strand
TGAAGTTAATTTTGATACCTTGATCACCTTCTAAGTTCTTACTGACCCCTCCCAGCCAGACTCAATACGCCCGTTACTTTAATAAAAATAAAAAGGACCACAGGTCAGCGCTTACGCAACCGTTAATTCTGCATTAAATCTGCTTACATGCAATGTTAAACAACTCTCGAACGCCGACGTCCTTAATTAAGGCAAAACGTCCATCGCCGCCGGATTATAAGATCCGATACGATTTTGATTGATATTGTGGTGAAACATAACACTTGTTTCGCTTGCTTTTCACTCGAATGTAAGAAGCTATCTCTGTCAATATTTCAAATGCGGAGCAGAAGAGGATTAAGGCCGACAACCATGGACAGCAGGAATACGAGAGATCATGTTCTTGATAACGGAACGGACATGACGTTACTTCTTGTGGAAACGAAAACCGGCTTTATAATAAGCTTTAATTAACATTAAGGCTTTTGCATGGTCAAATTTACTTATACTTCTTATTATTATATTTTGTTAATTATGTCCAAGACGTTGAATTTTGTCAAATTCTTGGATCCTTTGTTGGGAAATATCCTTGAACATATCTAAAAAAACACAGTACTCCGCTGATCACTCTACGATCAGTTATTGAGGTCGATTTGCAAACTGAGAACCAAGCAAAGTTGTATCAACTTTTTTTGATGGAGACTAGAACTGCTTGACACTTAACACTAAATATTATTATAAATTATAAATATTTTTTTTTATTAAACACTATTTACAAGAGTATCCTTTGTAAACCAATGTACACGAGCAATTCTTAATTCCTAATTACTTTTCGACAAATTAATAAATAGATTTTGCCGGACTTATCTATTTATCTAAGTATTTTGATACGCGTCAAATGCGCATTTCTATTTACAAAGTTATTTCGAATTGTTAAGTATTACGTACTGCTGGTTGTGGTTAAATCAGCGGAACGTAAAATCATTAACCAAAGCATTTGAAAATAGAACAGTGCAATATTGAAATGTGGTTATGTCGACCATGTTACATTCGCGACATATCGTTGAAGCAAAATGTAAGGAGATTGGAAAGAATAGTCCGCCAATTCATCTCGATTTGTCTGGCGGGTCACGGAGACGGTACGCGCCAACATCGTGACTGCGCCTTAATGTATATAACTACGTACATATCTGTCATGCACAGACTAAAGCGCTATAGCACTTTAAAATTAATTAAACAATAAATTACATTTACTGCTTCATATACTAATAAATTCTAATATAGTATATAATGCTAGTTGTATTTGATTATATCACATACGAAAATAATTATAAAACAACGCGACTACTAACTAACTACACGAGATCGCTATGGAATTATACGCTGACTACACAAACAATTAGTAGAAATTTCTACTAAATATAGGTCTATAATGGCTCCTCGTCACGATGGCCATTATGTATGCCAATGGTATTGCACACCACATCAATTTGGGAACCATCCACACGATGGAACGTCTTTCAGTTCGTATCGTTACAAGCCAATATGCAGACGATTATAATACCATTTGGCGGATGACAAAGCTCGCATCAAACCAGATTTCGAGTCGATAATGCGGTTCATAATGTTGTAATATTTATATTAAAATTTTTGGTTATTTTTATTTTCGAATATTTTGTTTAAGAAATAATAAGATATAAGAAAACTGTTTATATTTCTAAATCTAAGTCTCTCTCTAGAAATCTAAATCTTATTAAAATTATTTTCATTATTTATCTTCATCCGTAGGGTATTAATAATTAACTACTGCATCTCTTTCCTTCAATTTCCTGCCTACTATTAAAAAAATACAAAAATGATAAATAATTTTATGTCCTGATATAAAACAATCAGATATAGGCTTAATGCTTTAACATCCTAAATTACCACTGTAATAAGTTATTATCAATCTAAGTGATTTGACGAAAATCTTAATAAGTTTTCTCTTTGAACAGGAATTCGCCTTGTCATCAATACTTCGCCAAACATAAAACAGTCACTAAGCTATTCAAGAATGCCGTCTTATATTAATTATCAATCAATGTCGTACGTCCCTTTATATAAACTTGTATTGGAACCTTTGTTGAAAGGACTAAGCGTAACTCAAAATTGTTTTCTCCAAGTCTACTTAAGAGATTGGGCTTTCTCGTTTCTGAGTTAGTATTATGCGACCAACTTATATACTTGCGTAGGTTGAAATTCGAAAACGAGATTTTACTCCGTTCTCAGACTAACTTTAACGAATGTGATATTTATAACCACTGCAAAACATGACGCTACTTCAATCCGGTATTCTGCGAGGCAGTAGGATTTAACCGGTCGAGCTGGCCCATGTATGCAGCAGCAAAACCTGGCGCTTGTCTCTACCACTAAAAAATCCTCTCGTAATACATATTTTATTATATTTACTAAATAAACTAGCTTAGAAGTACTCAATAACATAAATATTGTTTTACTTAATTTTTATTAAACGTATACATTTAAAACATACATTGGAGTTATATAAAAAGATATTAAGCCGCTCGGGAAGTTGTATGACAACATCAGTACTGTCTTTTCAATAAACTCCTCGAACGGAAAGGCAGGGAGGAAACAGGAAATGAGAGACGGATTTAATAGTTACTGTCGCAACCAAGACTTTTCCCAGGAAAACTCTATGAAAACAGCTTTGAAATACTCGCAATTTTTTTTTTCAAGGAAATAGAAATAAAAATAGTATGTAATAGAATACATATGCTTATGATGTTGTGAGACATGAAGTAACCTTTATATAATGTAATGTAATATGACGTAACATTTATTTAATGTAATGTAAAGGTGGTCTGTATACAGATAACAGAGTCAGATGACAGAGTCGAAATGAATGTCATTCATGTAAAGATGCAATCTGGTTTCCGAAAAGGTCACAGCACTTCCACAGCTTTGCTAGACATAGTTGACAATTTGCTTGCTGCCCAGGATAAAGAGATGTGCTTAATCTTGGTCCTTCTTGATTTTTCACGATTATTCGATTCATTTTTGGACATTTTTGAACTTTTTTGGACCATCTCCTTTGCGCAATTTTCAAATTAATTGTTTTCTAGTCCAGCTGTTTTGTCGTGGGAGAGCCAAGCGGCCGCTTTGGTTGCTGCACGAATTTGAGCCGGCGCTCGACCGGTTTAATACCACGGCCTCGCAGAATACCGGTGTGGAGTAGAGTGCTTCTGCGTTTCGTCCGGTGAGTGAGGTACCAGAGACCCACTTCCTCTCCCATTTTCCTCCCATACCCCAATTAGTCTTTCCTTTAAGGTCTGCAACGCACCTGCAATTCCTCTAAATTTGCGGGTGTACATGGCAACGATAATCACTTACCATCAGGTGAGCCGTTTGCTCGTTTGCCACCTTCTCCCATAAAAAAAATAGTATCACATTGTATGTCCCTTGTCATTTGTTCCTGACACTGTATCTTACATTTCCTCCGATCTTACGACAACGGGAATGAGGAAGTAATGAAAAGTAAACTACATCTATTCAAGCACTATCTCTATCGTCATCACTACATAGACAGAGTCTCCCACCACGTATGTCTAATCTCTCTATGCACAATATTCTCTGAAGCTAATAAAATGTTTTTATTCAGGTTTCCACTTATAAATAGTGTTTTAAGTCAAAGTCAACGCCAAAATCAATGTTCTTCCGCATGTTAACTACCGAGATTCGCAAAAATTATCAAATGAAATGTAGTAAAAAAATAAATTTTTGTAATAATGATATTGATATTTGGGTCCAAAAATTTTAATCCTTGTCAAAATATATATATGCAATATTTTTTAAGATTGCCGTATAAATTGAAACTGGTTTTAAATCGTAACATTCAGACAGAGATTTTGAACATATCGTCGCCATAATAATGCCACGCTGATTGTGTTGGGCGGTATTTATTAATACCTCAATAAATATAAATACAATTTAGGGATATGTCTGTGATTTTCAAATTATTGCTCATTCTGCGGGCAATTCAAAGTCTACACATTTATAAACTTTATATAATAGTATTCGAAAGGTTGCAATCGGACAGTAAGTCATTATCACCATTACAAAAAGTTAATAACCCTTCACGTTTCGCAGTGAAATATTTTCTATTCTTGCAACATGTGAGCCAATCCTTAAAACTTAACATCATAAATAACATAATTCTTCAATATATTTTTTTATAATTAAATCGGAATTTGTCACAAAAGAACGAACAGCCCACCAGATGATAAGTGATTACTGTAGCATGACCATCTACGAATAAATTCAATCTATAGAAATGTTACTGGTGCATTGTCGTCTGAATGAAATGCCTAACAGCCTGTTAATATAATGTCACAGTACATCCACATAACTTACCCACATCAAATTCTACTTATCATATTATTAATTCGTTAACTTTTTCCTTTCATTCGCGTATTACAATATTATAGGGTGCTCATAAAAGACGTGGAAAAGTATGAAATAAATGGAAAATCATTTATTGTTCTTGTTATCAGAATTAAGAAATGTGTAATAAAATAGGTATTGATTATGTACTGATATTGGTTAATTTGTACAAAGTTAATTTATTGCATAATTGTTTAAGAAAATTAATATAGTGCAATATTATTTTTTTATCAGTTTTGGTCAATATTCTATATGTGTGCTGAATTTATAATAATATCATAAACATATTCTTTGTAATAAAAATTATATTCGCCCTCAGCACATACACGCGATAAATAATGTAACAAATTTGCGATATGATTATTTATATTTAAAAATATCTTAGAATAGCTGCGCGTTTATTTAAACATATGGACAAACTATTTATTTTCATTAATCGTGATGAAGATGGGATGTGTAATATTACATAAATTGGTGGCATTTACCGACCGCCTATTACATAATGGAGGTCATTCTATGATCAGACCAATACTCATACCAAACCAATGCTTAGATTATTATTAATATATTCATAGTAAAACGTTTCCACAGTACAGGAGATATAGGCTGGAGTTGAATAATAGTATATAACTGAGGACGGGAATGTTAAAAACGGATTACCACCGCGGTTTTGCCTTGTATATCTTATCCACTAATCGTGAGTGTCACGTGTTAAGTGAATTTAACACGTAACACATTAAGCACTTTATCTTTCCTACCTCTCACAAACTAGTAACATTAAACGCGTTAAATTATCATTCAAAATTAGAGGTTCGTGGATTATCTATTTCGTACTCCAGCAATATACTCCACGTAGTAATTTGCATGTAGATATATCTTAAGTTTTAATATTCTACTACTAGAATGACAGTATATAAGCAGAATGTTATTTGCTATGGGAAGTAAACTTTATAAGCGACATCTGCGTCATTGCTTAAGAATCGCCTGCGCCCAAATCTCTCATCGCGCTATGAAAGTTTCTACAAATGCAAACTATATAGGATATTATAAACAACACCTTGACCAAGCGGATCGCCCACAGTATTCGGTAGCGCCAAGCGCTTTTTAGCAAACGCTCTGGGACTACCGCCCGCGCTACTGAGTGCGGCGTAGCAACCGGTACTAGTGATATCCTGCGTTCAGCGGTGTCTTGCTCCTCGCCCTCGTGCCCCGTAACAAACGTTCGGGCGTTAGCGGGGAAAGATCTGCCGTTGTCGCATCAGGTCGCGGTATACTATGCTTCAATGAAGAAATCTTAGCTTCGAGGAAGAAGAACCTGCCCCCGGAAGTTATACCAACTTCACCTTCTGAGGCCAGCCCAGAGCTATGCACCTCCATAATGGAAAGCGAAGCCGAGGATGACGGCCTCCCAACCAACACCTATGGCACTCTTCAATATTGAAAACCTCTCGCCAACAGCGCAGGCTGAACATGAGATTGCTCTCATTCGCCGCCTGATGAGACTGAATCTCATACTATCAGAGCACGGAGATTTTATGATAGCAGCCGTGCAAGCGGGCCGACAAGCGCTCATCAACGACGGCTACGATATGTCCATTGAAGAGACTGAACCCGAAGAGATAAGAGATAACGCGGAACAGATGGTTATTTCCCCAATCAGGGAATCACCCGACCCATCCTTAAGAAGGGAAAGAAGCCCTGTGAAAGAAAAGGAAACTGTGCGCAGTGAGGAGTGTCATAATCTGTCCGCATCTACTACATCGCAGACTGCGCAAACAGACATGACCGCCGCTGCAACAAATATTTCCTCTCCTACCCCTACCCCTCCTGCAAGGGAAGAAACCACAGCAACATAATCTCTAGAAGACCCTGGCTCTAGCACTAGCACTACTTATACTAGAGTCACGGCACAAAATAATATTCCTGAAACAACACACGCGATTCAGAAGCCTGTCTCTGAGGACACTGAAGGAGAAAAGGAAGTCTACAATAAGCAGAAATATCCCCCTATAGTGGTGGAGTACTTGCCTAACTGAATCTACCACTTTAGGTATATAGCTACCAAACTGGGAAGACGGCCAAACGCTCGCCCCGCAGGCAAAGGGGTCCGTTTTTACCCGGAGTCTGAAACGGAGCAGCAACTGATTATCCAATACCTGACTCAAATTGAGAAACAGGAAAACATAGCCTGGTTCACGTACTCTTTATCAGCAAATAAACGTTTGAAAATCGCACTACGCGGCCTGCCGGTAGTTACGGAACCTTCTGACATTGCCGAAGCTTTAAAAGAAAAACGATTTTTACTGGAGTACATCCACAGTATTAAAGCACGAAAAGAACGCCCCGATGCAATCTTCTTCGTGCAACTTAAAATAACACCAGAAATTCTGAGAGAAATCTACAATATCAGTGAGCTTCTCTACATGCCTGTAGTGCGTGTAGAAGCCTGGCGAGGTAAACAAGGGCCACAGTGCCACAGATGCCAACAGTTCCGCCACTCATCGCACTGCTGTCACCGGCCGCGAGCGTGCGTGTGTTGTGGTGGAGAACACCTGGAAAGAGACTGCCCAAGGTCACGAGAGGAGCCACCAACTTGCGCCAATTGTGGACAGCCGCATACGGCTAATAGTCCGCAATTCCCTATCTACAGGCGAGAGTTGCGCAACCGCAAAACGGGAGCAGTGGCACTCACCACGCAACCGAGACAAACGAGACCCGAGGACAGAGACGGCTAATGAAAAACATAGTCGAATCCAGTCCTGAAGATCAACATCTTATGGCTCCGGCAAACAATCCGCACACTCAAAGAGAGCCAAATCCCCCTCCGAGCAAAAAGCGAAGGGGGGGAAAAACGAAAAAGAAAACTACGGCCTGCTCATCAGTGCCGCAGACGGAGGAAACCAAAATTCAAACCTAATCTAGTCGCTGTTCGTCTGCAAGCGCAAGGGCGGGTTCTACCTGGCCACTGCGCTAGCAATAAGGCAGCGATATGATAAAGTCATATAGCGTAAGATACGCAACCCAACGACCTGCCCATATTAATGGGTAGCGCTTGAAACTACTGAAAGGGGCAACGCCCCGGTACAGTTACCTAGCGCCCCCTTCGGGGTGCAAAAGAAGAATTCTGGCCTTGACCAAGCTACTCTTTTCCATCGCAAATTGAACTGCCTGAACTTCAAGTTAGGTAATATCATTTGTTAATTTTTAATTCCGTAATATGTTATGTATACATAGAATACATGATACAGTAATATACAGTTGTGAAAAACTTATTAGGGGCAAGTAAAACACTAGCCTTAAAACCAGTATCATTTCTGGTTCAAGGCCCTCTTTTTATTTACTAAAATATATTTACATATTATCTAAGTTCAGTACTGTTAAATTAGTAATCATTATTGCTGATAAAACTCATTTATTTTAATGGAACCTCTTTCAAGATCATAGAATTACATTAAATCACTCGGACAGAACTTTTAGGTTTTCAGTCTAACCATCTTCTAACAATAGTACATACATATACAACGCAATCTGTTAAATCATCTTTAGCAATATAATCCGTTGCAGATTAGCTCGCATACAACCCAGACCTTATTTATTGGAACTATCCGGAAAAAAGAAGGTTGTATCTCTAGAGATCTGTTGTATATTGCATTTGGAGAAACTTGGAATAACGCTTCAGACGACACTTAGACACGTGTTATTTTAAAAACATTAAATATCACTGCGTCGATGCAGAGATATAATACTTTTGACCCATAATGGCTCAGACAAAGTCAAAAAAATAGAACTCGCATAAACTATATATCGATTTCATAAAGATCGATCTATCTAAAATATATCTTTATATCGTTTATGTGTTAGATCGGTGGAAGTCATGCATGAAATAATTGCTATTAACAAATTCATTAAGAACCCAGTATATTTACCAGAAGCAAAAGAACACTCAAAGTTATTTCTGTTCCATTATACATAAAACATTTCAATATAAACGCAAAGGAAAGAGAATAAATTAAAAGCGTATAAGTAAGAGTCGCACACGTGTAATTAATGTGCCATTTCAAAGCTTACTCACTTGTAAACATTATTTACATTCCATTACGCGCCACCGTTATTATAAATATAACTTTACGAACTTCAAAAATACTGACATTTAAGAAGAGCCAGAAACCAGAAAAATATTTTCCGCAATTTTTCATTGTTTGTCAGCCTGTAAAAATTTGTGAATCTAATGAGGAAATACTTTACATTTTGAAATTTAATCACAAAAAAAGACGAAATGGAAGTCAAAATGTGTGCTGTTGATATACCTAATTGTGTATAGTATTGATTTTTTGTGTAACTATCGGAAGTTAGAAAATAGTTATGGGTAACATTATGTAGTAGGAGACATAATGGATATAATAGAATACAACTAAAGGTCAAAAAGTCTACATCAGTACTTACTGCCGTGTGCCGAATTTCTCGCTTGATTCTAGCTAGCAACATATAATGCATACAATTCTTGAGAGTCCATAAGTAGATAATGGAGTTGAAAACAGACAAGATACACAAAAATTTTGCCATCAGGAATGCGACCCCATGGAGATATTGAATTTATACTATGGCAATATATCTCAAGTGACACTTTATGATGAATTTGATATGCTATTTTCAAATGCGGTCCAACAAAAACAAAATGACAACGAAGCAACTGCTGTTTAGTGATATAATCGACATTGATGATCGAATAATAAGAGAGACACTGAAACGGAACATCAGGTCCGAGCAGTTTTATTCGACGTTAAAGGAAAAGGCTTAAAAATGGCCGCAAACTGTCTGGTAGTGAATTCGTTTGCCGAGCGTGGTGATTATGGCAAACACTTATGGGATTAGCCTTTATCTTTCAGTGGATTCAAAACAGGCTAAGTTATATGCTAAGGTCGACATTAATTTATCGATAAATCGACATTCTGTCCACATCGCGCCTTTTTTAACCTTTTTTTAAACACCGAAAGCTTTCGGCTAACCTTGCTTAAAAAAATGCGTTAAACAAGGCGATGAAAATATCACACAAATAGAAACTGTTCATGCGGTAAAAGCTAAGTTTTGCAGGACCCAGTGCACAAAAATCGCCAACAGTGATATCAACAGTCTAACACTAATAGAAGCTAAGAGTAAAATGAGGCTTCAATTTAAATTGGTGGATAACAGCCTATAAGCAAGACAGACCTCCAAATGCAGGTCATATTCAGTCCAATAACAGTGCCTAAGTTCAGCAGTGTACTTGTGACAGGCTGAAATGATGATGATGAGGTCTTACTATTTGTCCAGTTTTTATTCAAGTAATAGCAGGTTCGATAACTATAACTATAGATAATTAGTAGATCAGAAATTGTATGAAACTGAATCAAGTCAAATAATATCATTGCATGAACACGTGGGTGCTAAATCAGCCAACTGGAATATTTAACCACGTTTCTCATTTTTAAAAACGTTGTATAAAAATTCCTGAAATCGTTTTTAAGCTTAATCCGTTCAAAAGTACAAAGATTTTGTTTAGCCCTAACAGCTTTTAAAAAGTCTACTGCGGAATTTTTAAAGAGTTTTTTTTTTTTTTATTTAAACGAAATAGCTGGTCTGTGTTCTTAAGTTGTTTTCAAAATTGAAAATTTCTTTAAGATAAGGAAAAAGTTAATTCTTTAAGTGCTTTCTCGCTTGATGCCTTGTTGCGAAACACCTGTCTCATTTGTGATGTCGATATTACATACCGTATATCTTAAGTACCACCTGTGAGTAGTAAAGCAGTATATGGTATGTATAGTGAGTCGATGGTAGTCATAGTGAAATTGAGGAATGTGTAAATTATTATGCAAATCTCTTTTAAACAGAACAACTTAAAAAAAATACTTTAAATAAATATTCAAAGTGGAAATACAGCCAGCTATACATACCATACCACGAGGAATCGGCATATATATTTCAAATAAAATTTATATTTTAATTGAGCTTGGAATCGGCATTTACTTCTGTTGTCAGTTTTATTGGTATTAAAAGTTGATGGTAACATCCTGGAAGATTACGACCGTAGGAATTACTTTAACATTTTATTGGCATTTTGCTAACATAATTGATTTAAGATGAATAAAATTTATTTAGTAGATATAATAAAGGCATGAAACTTCATTGCTGATATATAATAAACAAACACAGAGAACATGTTGAAGTCAAACCACCCGCAGTGGGGCAGTGTCGCAAATCAATCGAAGACCTTGAGAGGGTCTTCGATTGATATTGAAAGGAAATCTTTGTCCAGTATCCCACCGCTGCATTCACAGACATTTACGTAACTTTTTCTTATAATTTTTATAATATAGTGTGATGCATAATCTGCTATGATGCTATCCATATGGCATAGGCTCAGCAAACTAGTGGCTATAGACCTGTCACATACGAGTAGCTTTGGTGTCCGTTGAAGAAGACGAGTCTTAAATGTGAATCAAACAATACAAATCAAACACTTCGTAGAAAATATAGGAGTAGACAGAAGCAATAAATTAATAATATCTTGCGGAGCACGTTTGTCTTTTTCGGACTTTACTTTTCAGATTTCTAATGAATAATTGTATGTATGTAAAATATGTCACAAATTATAGGCCATATACACTTAGGAAAAGTTTATATTTCTACCAGTTAAAACATTTTTCGAATCGGATTAAAATCAAAAGTTTACTTCCTACAAACATACAAACATAACCTCTTTATAATTTACGAAGTAAAGATATCGTGCATATTAAACGACATTGGATGTTTCGATAATATTACACATCCAAACACTTAAACTTGATCATACCACGCTTCGGTATTACTACGGTATTACTCGATAAGTTACTTTTAACATGTTGTTACTGAGAATTTTAATGTAAATTGTGTTATGACGCGTGAAAGGATATAAATATGAAATACCTATACCAACAGCAAATTGAAATACAGCACAATTATTAACAAATATATTTATCCTAATTTCAATCTCACTGACACTAGGTAAATCATACTTTACTGCACTTTTACGAAGTGACCAAGTTATGAAGAAAATTGTTTCTGATCGTAATTTTCTAAGACTGGTAACAGGAACCCACGCCGCAACAAGAGTTGGCAAATATTACAGCTTTTGTTGGCGATTTCTTATTCTTTTATATCCAGAAATGGAGTTGTTAAGCTGTAACACTCAAAATAAAACCTAAAATTTATAAACAAACCGCTTTTCCGTGTAGCTGTCGGAATTAAAGAATAACACCAACCCTATATGACCA
>DWHW01000033.1:0-11779 GCA_018248055.1 Zerynthia polyxena | reverse complement strand
ATTTAGTATAGTTTCCTAGCGATATGTTGCTTGTGTCTTGAGGGGGTTTCTGGATGAAATTTCGGAGAGTGAAATTACGAGCAGTCCACAAGCGCACTGAACATATACTTACCTGAAATACAACATGCCCGCCGTGCCCTCCGTCACCACCATCAGGCCCGGCGTGGTCCTTACACCAAGCGCTTAAGAAGGAAATACAGCCATCACCCCCGTTTCCCCCAACAGCTCTTACTCTACAAGAATCTACATAGTACTGAACGTAATTTCTATTCGACTTTGCTTTTAAGCTTCTCAACGCTTTTGGTGTATAATTATCAGAATAATTCCGTATTAATTGTGTATAACTAATCCGAAGAGTTTTTAGTAAATTGATTATTCTCATTTTTCCTTCTTAATATTTTTTTGGTTATATTTTCATATTGTTTATTATTATGACTTATTACTCCAGTGTTGCCAATAGTCAAAAAATAAATTGGATAAATTCCCTTAGGTCAATTAAAATTAAAATACCGCGAATTTCCTACATAACAATAAATTAATTTTGATTATTATATGTACTGATTAACTTTAGATAACTAACACGGGAATTACGTAAACTTTATGTTTTATTATATCGCATTTGACAAAAACAAAGAACAGCTTATATTTCACATAATTATATAAAATTTCGATATCCCTCCGTGTTATAAGTTCCAAACATTGAAAAATTCTATTACTGTTAGTCACATGAGGACAATAGACACCAGAAGGGCTATAATATCTGAATTTAGATTTAGATGAAATGTTTGTGACATTACATCGGACCAAAAATAACAACAAATATTTAATTTGACACATAATAAAGAAATGGAACGAACGAGAAAAGAAATAAAAAAGAAATCAGGACCAATGTAAAACTTTAATATGTATTCTTATCTAAAAAATTGGCACATCAAGTTCTATTATTGGTTGCAAAATTACATTTTTTGTAATTAAATAATAAACAGACGCTGTATGATAAATATATCGCTAAATAGCCTGAAAACTAGCTAGATCACTATGGTAGCAACACCGAAATGCTCATGTCATTCTATTTTTTCTCTTTATCTCAAAATTAAAGGCAAAGGTTCACAATCCTTACAGCGAAGTATATCGTTTAATTTGACCGCATTTTGTGCATTTTAGTTGTGTTATTGTATTTTATGTACACTAGCTATATTATTTTTATTTTTGACGACTCTTTCACATAAGTACACACATTTATTAGTTTAGCGCATCTTCAATCAGTGTTGGCATGAATCGATTAGTTTTTGTAATATTATAGGTGCATTGAAATAAAAAAAAAAAAAAAAAATTGCATATTCGCCAGATTGGATTTGAAAGTGGATGTTAGTTTCGTATGAGCAGACTGAAAACCTAGGAAATTTATTAGAATAGAAGTTTTTCCCCCTCTGGATGGCGGGACAGCAGCAGCAGTAAATAAAAATGCAAAATTGAAAAAAATAATTTAATTTTCTTATTTAATTTAAGTCACGTGGCCGTTTCTGTCGTGGATTGTCGACGTGAAGCAATTTCAGATGGTGGAACCGGTAAGGAGATAGAGTGCCAGTCTGGAGGTAGAATGGGGCCATCTGCATCATGTTGTACTGTGGGTTCAACTGGTTGTGTTCCTTGAGCGGTGTCAGTTTTAGCGTTGCGACCTCTTCCGGCCTGAAATTTAAGTAAAAGTTAAGTAATTTAAGTATTAGCTACAATGTTTTGTTAATAAAATTGTTATATTGATTCAGTAAATAAAATTTATTATCATAACTAAAAATATAATAAAATTTAAGTAAGTGTTGTAGAGTGTGTGTTGTGGGGTGGGTCTTGTTTAGAGTGTGTCGTGGAGTGTGTGGTGTGGAGTGTGATGTGTGGAATGGGTGGTGTGGAGTATGTGGTGGCGTGTGTTATAGAGTAGGTGCTGCAGATTGTTGTAGCTTGTGTCGCAGAGTGTGTTGTGGATATTTATAGTGTTAATGGTGTTAAGAGTGGATTGCAGTGTACGTAAGCGTACGAGTCGCCTCACCCTACTCTGCAGGTGCACGAGCCGCGTGTGGTTGTAGAGCGCGGCCTGGTAGCCGAAGGCGGCGGCGCAGCGCCCGCAGCGGAACGGCCGCTCGCCTGAATGAGTTCGGAGGTGGCCTTCGAGGCTCTTCTTTGTCTGCGACCAACAGTACTAATAACTCTACCTATATTAGTGCATCGCTAAGCATATGTCTCTCCAATAATCCGACAGCAAAAGAAAATTGCTTGGAAACCATGCAATACACACGGCGATGTGTGATGGTGTAGGAATTTACCACCCCCATTCTTCCCGTGGATGTCATAAGAGGTGACTACGGGAGAAGCCTTGAAAATATCATGACTACCGATAAATGGCGGATTATCGTGTTGAAAAACAGCAGACCAAAATTTTAAAAGGGAAGGTGGAGGGGGAGAGTGAGTCTGATTTCATTACCTTTTAAAATCTTCTACTTACTGTATTCTGATCAATGCGGCAACATCCTTGCAGCAACAAAAGCCGCCGCTTTGGCTCTAACCTAAATTTTCGAACATCTCAGACTTGTCGTTCCGCGCACAGTCATCATTAGGAATAAGCCCACAGGTGCGCACTAGCTATAGGAAAAGTTCATACTTTGTTCGCATTTGCAGACTCTTTAGTTACGACACCGATATTTATTTATTTAATAAGGCTGGTAAGCCTACTTAACTCATACATATCATTAACTATCCTCTACTAAATATGAAATTTTTATATATGTATTTAAATTACAGGTAAACACAACATTTCGTAATAAATTGCAGATCAATAGGTGCTTAAACTGACCCACCTAGAAAAGAAATCAACAACATTATATTAAAATACTCAAAAAAACAAGGAAAACATAAATAATTTTGGCATTGTCTTACAAGAAAAATTTTGATTTAACAATGTGCGGAATGTAAACATACTTAAAATCAACAGTAAAACTAAGAAAAAAGTTATTTTACTGTTATTAACTGAAATAAAAATTGGAAATTTTTCTTTTAAAAACATGAAGACTATCGGAGAATATATCAATATCGCTGTTCAGTGAGACAGAATAGTGAGGGGTATTTCTACCATAATTGTTCGGCTGGTTTTAACAAAAAATGGTTTATAATTATGTAGTCTAGCGTTAATTCTAGGCACATTAATGCAAATATCTTCCGCGAGAGATTGACAGTCCACTTCATTATTTAAAAGTTTGTACAGAAACATGGTGCTCATGAACTCCTTTCGCTTTTCTAAAGAGGTCATTCCATAATGTTCAAGTCTTTCATCGGAGCTCCTAATAGAATGATAACTTCCCTCGACATATTCTATACAGCAATTGTGTAATGTACAATGTACAATGTAAACAAACAAACGAGCAACATGTCAGACGAACTCACAGTGTACGCCTTCCCGCAGACGTCGCACACGTGGTCCCTGCGGGCGCGCGCGTTGCGGTGCAGCATGCGCACGTGCGTGCGCAGCACCGGCCGCGAGGCGCACGCCTGCGGCAGAGAGTGCAGTGCCGCGAGCGGCTTAACGCATTGGAGCCACGGCCCACCCAGCCACCCAGCTGTGCCACCGTGTCTTACCCGCATCGGTTCACATTTTTAGTCTCTTACTAAACACTTTAAGACGCTTCGTACAAACCGTTAACATAAATGTTCAGCAAATGAACACTTAAGTTATATATATATATATATATTGAAGAAATAAGAGTCTGTCTGTACTATTGCCAAATATAAAGAAGACTTATTTAATTTAAACAACGCATGAAGTTTGTCAAGTTAAACGGTCACGTTACAACAGTTGGAGTTGTATAGTTGCAATAATACAAGATTTAACCCTTACAATAGTTATACATTGGAAGAACTCTATTTCGAAGCGACTTTAAAAGTAAGAGGTTATGAATACGTCTGAATCCTTTTTTCATGTATGGTGCGGAGTTGTCATCGCCGATTGTGAACACATTCGATGTGGTCTCATAATGTAAATAAAGAATGCATTCAAACCCTTTAAATTAACTAGTTCACGTACATCATCATCATAACCATTTCAGCGTATTATAAGCCGAAGTGAGAGGTTAAATTATCATTCCTGTACCGTGGCTCATTATTACCATGTACAAGTACCATGGCTTAAGTCATGTTTCTGCCTGATTTCCTCTAAGATATCAAGGCGTGAAACGTATTCGTTTGTATTAAACATACATTAACGGGGCAACTGTTAACACAATTACAAACAATGCAGAAAATTCCAAATAACTAACAACTACAACTTTATCGAATACTTGGCGTAGGTTAGAAGAGTTATCCTATTATTAGCGGCCCGTCCCGGCTCCGCTCCGGGTTGAACAGTTACACATAGTTACGAAGTTTCATCAAGAATCGAAGCACGACGCCATCTACGGGATGTCTAGCTAGCCTAGATGTCAAAAGATGTTAGTGTGCTGTCGATAAATTATTTACACCACCATCTAAAGATAAATACTTTTGTTGCTTCGATAAAGGAAACATAAATTTTCACTTATTAAACGTAAAGACTATTACATTTTTTGGAGTCTACCACATTTATTAGGAATTAAAATAAAACTTACGAATAAATACACACTATTGTCGTAATAAACATTTAGTTTTCAATATCAAATATTTTTAATTTGATCAAATTACACCTAGTTACGAAATTTCATCAAGATCGGTTTTGAAGTTTCAGAGTTTATCCCGAACATACAAACATCGTGACACGAGACTATTATACTTATATATAAGACAATCAATATGTGTTTTTATAAGATAATCAAAGGCAGCTGAATTGGGTGAGTGGCGCAAATATGAGTCTCTAAGGGGGGACTACATATTTGTCCCATTTGTCTCATAGACGATCGGTTCGTGGGGTCCACGCGTGATCCAATTCCTAAAGGAATTGTATCCGCGCCTGGTCGTAGCCTATGGTGACAAGCGGACTGATTCTTTCCTTGCTAACAGGTAAAGTTTAACCAGCCAGCCACGAGGAGTAGGGCTATATGATACTTTTAAGTATTAGTCCCTAAGTTTTGTAAATATAATTGTTATATTGATTCTGTATATGATTAAATGATCGAGCAAAATTGTGTTTTTATAAGGGAAAGTATGTTATACTGTTGATCATGAAAGAAATGGAGTGCGCGAATAAACACGATGTGTTAGAGTATACGAGTATTGTAGCCACAGATATTGATACGTGTATAAGTATACGCACAAAATTACATCCCGGCATAGTACACTGTACAGGCGTGACTTTCAAATGTACAGCGATATTGTGCTCCTCTAATCGCTTCGCTTTCACGAACTTCTTATCGCAGAGATGGCACGCGTATCTGAAATGAATCGCGTCTATTTTGTGTCGAGATAAGAAAAGTGGAGTTGGAGTTTCTGGAACTTTCGACAGACGGACGAGGCACTGGTGACAGAACTATGGCGGAAAATCCGTTCGAATTTGTCGATTACGAATCTTCGTCAATGGCGGGGTATGTATGCAGTTTCAACAGTGAACTTATGTGGGTTGATATTGGAGAAGAAGGAACAGATAAAAAGAATTTAAATAAGAATCTTAGTATAAGTATGAAAAGACAAATATTTGCAGTTGTTATTGGGACAATGATACATCTCTCGTATTTCGATTGAATGCCACTATGTTGGTGCATTTACAATAATATATTCTTTTTTTTTTATTGGGAATAGGTGGCAAACGATTAAATGGCAAACCTGATGGTAAGTGATTACTGTTGCCCACGAACACGTGCAACACCGGAGGAACTGCAGGTGCGTTGCCAACCTTCAAATTATTCCCTAATTTGGTTAGGGGATGGAAAAGGGAGGGAAAGAGGAGGGGTAGTGAGCCTCTGGTACCTCACTCACCGGACGAAACGCAGAAGCCACAATGCCTCTACTTCACGCAAGTAGTCTGCGAGGCCGCAGTATTTAACCGGCTAACAAGAAATGTATGTAGACTTTGAGAAGCACTTTTGTTCAGCTATGAACTATACGCCGATGAACTTGTAGTAATTAGAATACAAATATTGGGTTTGATAATGATTCGAATTCAGGGCCTACAAGATAGTTATCTGACAAATTAAACCGCGTAATTGTTTTATACGATTTTCTTATCGTTTTATATCTCTGTGTGGCTTTCGGAATTAAAAAATACAACCCTATCTACTATGGGTGTCGTAGAAGGCGACTAATGGTCAAAAATTCTAACGTCTGTGCTTCGTTTGTACGGTATGGTGGCGGTATAAGAGAATCTGCCATCCCATCTCGACCCGTGGGTGTCGTAAAAGTCAGAGGGAAATATAATTATCTGATGGGCAGCAGCATCTTTCAGAAGTACAACATAAAAAACCATTATGAACATCTTCGGAGGAGGACTTTGATCAGCAGAGGATTTGTAAAAAGCTGAGATCGCGATGAATCGTTTCATAGGAATCGAAGTAAGTTATTGCAGTAAGTATTGGCACTATGGTATATCTAATAATAATAAACTGACGCTGTATGATAAATATATTGCGAAATGGCTTGGAAACTAGCTAGATCACTATGGTAGCAACACCGAAATGCTCATGTCATTCTATTTTTTCTCTTTATCTCAAAATTAAAGGCAAAGGTTCACAATCCTTACAGCGAAGTATATCGTTTAATTTGACCGCATTTTGTGCATTTTAGTTGTGTTATTGTATTTTATGTACACTAGCTATATTATTTTTATTTTTGACGACTCTTTCACATAAGTACACACATTTATTAGTTTAGCGCATCTTCAATCAGTGTTGGCATGAATCGATTAGTTTTTGTAATATTATAGGTGCATTGAAATAAAAAAAAAAAAAAAAAATTGCATATTCGCCAGATTGGATTTGAAAGTGGATGTTAGTTTCGTATGAGCAGACTGAAAACCTAGGAAATTTATTAGAATAGAAGTTTTTCCCCCTCTGGATGGCGGGACAGCAGCAGCAGTAAATAAAAATGCAAAATTGAAAAAAATAATTTAATTTTCTTATTTAATTTAAGTCACGTGGCCGTTTCTGTCGTGGATTGTCGACGTGAAGCAATTTCAGATGGTGGAACCGGTAAGGAGATAGAGTGCCAGTCTGGAGGTAGAATGGGGCCATCTGCATCATGTTGTACTGTGGGTTCAACTGGTTGTGTTCCTTGAGCGGTGTCAGTTTTAGCGTTGCGACCTCTTCCGGCCTGAAATTTAAGTAAAAGTTAAGTAATTTAAGTATTAGCTACAATGTTTTGTTAATAAAATTGTTATATTGATTCAGTAAATAAAATTTATTATCATAACTAAAAATATAATAAAATTTAAGTAAGTGTTGTAGAGTGTGTGTTGTGGGGTGGGTCTTGTTTAGAGTGTGTCGTGGAGTGTGTGGTGTGGAGTGTGATGTGTGGAATGGGTGGTGTGGAGTATGTGGTGGCGTGTGTTATAGAGTAGGTGCTGCAGATTGTTGTAGCTTGTGTCGCAGAGTGTGTTGTGGATATTTATAGTGTTAATGGTGTTAAGAGTGGATTGCAGTGTACGTAAGCGTACGAGTCGCCTCACCCTACTCTGCAGGTGCACGAGCCGCGTGTGGTTGTAGAGCGCGGCCTGGTAGCCGAAGGCGGCGGCGCAGCGCCCGCAGCGGAACGGCCGCTCGCCTGAATGAGTTCGGAGGTGGCCTTCGAGGCTCTTCTTTGTCTGCGACCAACAGTACTAATAACTCTACCTATATTAGTGCATCGCTAAGCATATGTCTCTCCAATAATCCGACAGCAAAAGAAAATTGCTTGGAAACCATGCAATACACACGGCGATGTGTGATGGTGTAGGAATTTACCACCCCCATTCTTCCCGTGGATGTCATAAGAGGTGACTACGGGAGAAGCCTTGAAAATATCATGACTACCGATAAATGGCGGATTATCGTGTTGAAAAACAGCAGACCAAAATTTTAAAAGGGAAGGTGGAGGGGGAGAGTGAGTCTGATTTCATTACCTTTTAAAATCTTCTACTTACTGTATTCTGATCAATGCGGCAACATCCTTGCAGCAACAAAAGCCGCCGCTTTGGCTCTAACCTAAATTTTCGAACATCTCAGACTTGTCGTTCCGCGCACAGTCATCATTAGGAATAAGCCCACAGGTGCGCACTAGCTATAGGAAAAGTTCATACTTTGTTCGCATTTGCAGACTCTTTAGTTACGACACCGATATTTATTTATTTAATAAGGCTGGTAAGCCTACTTAACTCATACATATCATTAACTATCCTCTACTAAATATGAAATTTTTATATATGTATTTAAATTACAGGTAAACACAACATTTCGTAATAAATTGCAGATCAATAGGTGCTTAAACTGACCCACCTAGAAAAGAAATCAACAACATTATATTAAAATACTCAAAAAAACAAGGAAAACATAAATAATTTTGGCATTGTCTTACAAGAAAAATTTTGATTTAACAATGTGCGGAATGTAAACATACTTAAAATCAACAGTAAAACTAAGAAAAAAGTTATTTTACTGTTATTAACTGAAATAAAAATTGGAAATTTTTCTTTTAAAAACATGAAGACTATCGGAGAATATATCAATATCGCTGTTCAGTGAGACAGAATAGTGAGGGGTATTTCTACCATAATTGTTCGGCTGGTTTTAACAAAAAATGGTTTATAATTATGTAGTCTAGCGTTAATTCTAGGCACATTAATGCAAATATCTTCCGCGAGAGATTGACAGTCCACTTCATTATTTAAAAGTTTGTACAGAAACATGGTGCTCATGAACTCCTTTCGCTTTTCTAAAGAGGTCATTCCATAATGTTCAAGTCTTTCATCGGAGCTCCTAATAGAATGATAACTTCCCTCGACATATTCTATACAGCAATTGTGTAATGTACAATGTACAATGTAAACAAACAAACGAGCAACATGTCAGACGAACTCACAGTGTACGCCTTCCCGCAGACGTCGCACACGTGGTCCCTGCGGGCGCGCGCGTTGCGGTGCAGCATGCGCACGTGCGTGCGCAGCACCGGCCGCGAGGCGCACGCCTGCGGCAGAGAGTGCAGTGCCGCGAGCGGCTTAACGCATTGGAGCCACGGCCCACCCAGCCACCCAGCTGTGCCACCGTGTCTTACCCGCATCGGTTCACATTTTTAGTCTCTTACTAAACACTTTAAGACGCTTCGTACAAACCGTTAACATAAATGTTCAGCAAATGAACACTTAAGTTATATATATATATATATATTGAAGAAATAAGAGTCTGTCTGTACTATTGCCAAATATAAAGAAGACTTATTTAATTTAAACAACGCATGAAGTTTGTCAAGTTAAACGGTCACGTTACAACAGTTGGAGTTGTATAGTTGCAATAATACAAGATTTAACCCTTACAATAGTTATACATTGGAAGAACTCTATTTCGAAGCGACTTTAAAAGTAAGAGGTTATGAATACGTCTGAATCCTTTTTTCATGTATGGTGCGGAGTTGTCATCGCCGATTGTGAACACATTCGATGTGGTCTCATAATGTAAATAAAGAATGCATTCAAACCCTTTAAATTAACTAGTTCACGTACATCATCATCATAACCATTTCAGCGTATTATAAGCCGAAGTGAGAGGTTAAATTATCATTCCTGTACCGTGGCTCATTATTACCATGTACAAGTACCATGGCTTAAGTCATGTTTCTGCCTGATTTCCTCTAAGATATCAAGGCGTGAAACGTATTCGTTTGTATTAAACATACATTAACGGGGCAACTGTTAACACAATTACAAACAATGCAGAAAATTCCAAATAACTAACAACTACAACTTTATCGAATACTTGGCGTAGGTTAGAAGAGTTATCCTATTATTAGCGGCCCGTCCCGGCTCCGCTCCGGGTTGAACAGTTACACATAGTTACGAAGTTTCATCAAGAATCGAAGCACGACGCCATCTACGGGATGTCTAGCTAGCCTAGATGTCAAAAGATGTTAGTGTGCTGTCGATAAATTATTTACACCACCATCTAAAGATAAATACTTTTGTTGCTTCGATAAAGGAAACATAAATTTTCACTTATTAAACGTAAAGACTATTACATTTTTTGGAGTCTACCACATTTATTAGGAATTAAAATAAAACTTACGAATAAATACACACTATTGTCGTAATAAACATTTAGTTTTCAATATCAAATATTTTTAATTTGATCAAATTACACCTAGTTACGAAATTTCATCAAGATCGGTTTTGAAGTTTCAGAGTTTATCCCGAACATACAAACATCGTGACACGAGACTATTATACTTATATATAAGACAATCAATATGTGTTTTTATAAGATAATCAAAGGCAGCTGAATTGGGTGAGTGGCGCAAATATGAGTCTCTAAGGGGGGACTACATATTTGTCCCATTTGTCTCATAGACGATCGGTTCGTGGGGTCCACGCGTGATCCAATTCCTAAAGGAATTGTATCCGCGCCTGGTCGTAGCCTATGGTGACAAGCGGACTGATTCTTTCCTTGCTAACAGGTAAAGTTTAACCAGCCAGCCACGAGGAGTAGGGCTATATGATACTTTTAAGTATTAGTCCCTAAGTTTTGTAAATATAATTGTTATATTGATTCTGTATATGATTAAATGATCGAGCAAAATTGTGTTTTTATAAGGGAAAGTATGTTATACTGTTGATCATGAAAGAAATGGAGTGCGCGAATAAACACGATGTGTTAGAGTATACGAGTATTGTAGCCACAGATATTGATACGTGTATAAGTATACGCACAAAATTACATCCCGGCATAGTACACTGTACAGGCGTGACTTTCAAATGTACAGCGATATTGTGCTCCTCTAATCGCTTCGCTTTCACGAACTTCTTATCGCAGAGATGGCACGCGTATCTGAAATGAATCGCGTCTATTTTGTGTCGAGATAAGAAAGTGGAGTTGCAGTTTCTGGAACTTTCGAATGACGGACGAGGCACTGATTAAACAGTGAACTTATGTGGGTTGATATTGGAGAAGAAGGAACAGATAAAAAGAATTAAATAAGAATCTTAGAATAAGTATGAAAAACCAAATATTTGCAGTTGTTATTGGTACAATGATACATCTCTCGTATTTCGATTGAATGCCACTATGTTGGTGCATTTACAATAATATATTATTTTTTTTAAGGGAATAGGTGGCAAACGATCAAATGGCAAACCTGATGGTAAGTGATTACCGTTGCCCACGAACACATTCAACACAAGAGGTACTGCAGGTGCGTTGACAACCTTCAAATTATTGCTTAATTTGGTTAGGGGATGGAAAAGAGAGGGGTTGTGGGCCTCTGGTACCTCACTCACCGGACGAAACGCAGAAGCCACAATGCCTCTACTTACGCCAGTATCCTGCGAAGCCGCGGTATTTAACCGGCTAACAAGAAATGTATGTATGTAGACTTTAAGAAGCGCTTTCGTTCAGCTGTGAACTATACGCCGATGAACTAGTAGTAATTAGAATACAAATATTGGATTTTATAATGATTATGATGTTATCTGACAAATTAACCCGCGTAATTGTTTTATACGATTATCTTATCGTTTTATATGTCCGTGTGGCTTTCGGAATTAAAGAATACAACCCTATCTACTATGAGTGTCATAAAAGTCGACTAATGGTCAAACATTCTAACATCTGTGCTTCGTTTGTACGGTATGGTGGCGGTATAAGAGAATCTG